>JAPPVO010000017.1:71274060-71556934 GCA_030407325.1 Camellia japonica | reverse complement strand
TACCTATGTTCCCACTTTCTTCAGCTTGGCTAAGGGATTGGGTGGCTATATCGAAGTGAGGCCCATTTGTTGTTGATATGTCATCACCCAAACTTGAGATAGCTTCGAGTTGGCCCTTTCCAACTACAGCTCGTCTCAAGATTGGGGAGCTTTTTGACGTGAACCTTTTGGCATATGATGTGGTCGATGATAAAGCCAAGACCCCAAAGGCTAAATCTGCCATAGTTCTCTGAAGATCTTTAATCATGCTCAACAACTCAAGAGTAGTGGGTTCGGCCATTAGTGCCCACAGTGTACTTGACCCAACTTGGTCTTGATGAATAGGTTAGGTTGGACTCTTTGACGTAGGTTGGCCTAAAATTGGGCTGTTGTTAAGTTTTGGGGTTTGAGATGATTGGGGTTTAAGTGCATCCATCATGCATAAGTCCGTGCTTCTTGGAATGAACATCTCTGGTTGGATAAATAGGCCAGGGTGATATATATACTCGGGTCGAATGATAGGGAGGCCACACTGTCTGTTTTTTATGCAAGGAGATCTAGCTTAGAGGAGTGGAATTTATCTTTCAGAAGGGATTTATATGATTGGGAGAAGGCTGAGGTCACCAGTTTGGCTGCTGGGTTGAGGGAGGCTCCTTCACTAAGTATTGATGTAGAAGATTGTGCTGTGTGGAAGGGCTTCACTGATGGCAGCTTTAAGGTCTCTGATTTGTATAGGTTCACTGATTCTCTTTTGGGCCTCATCTCAAAATCTATAAGTTTGTTTGGACTAAGGGCATTCCCCCCAAAGTTCAATTCTTGGGTTGGTTGACATGGAGGAATAGAGTTAAAACAGGGGATCTCCTAAAACATATTCTTGTCCTCCATAACATTGTTTCTATCTTATGTGTCTTCTGCAAACTGAAAATGAATCTGCCTCTCATGTCCTCCTACATTGTCCATTTTCATGGAAAGTATGGTCAGTTTTGCTACTCTGGTGGGCGTGTTTATAGGTGGTTCCAAGGTCTATTAACTGTTTATTTCATTGGTGGTTAGGTTGAAATCATAAGAAATTGGTTAGGAGATTGTAGAGGGCCTTACTGTCTATTGCTCTATGGTCCATTTGGAAGTTAAGAAATGATTGTCTATTCAATGGAGTGCAGCCTTAGGGGTCTGAGTTATGTGAGCTTATTAAGTTGAGATTTGTTCTATGGGTTAAAGCTTCTGCAAAGGGACTTATGTACTCTGTATTGGATTTAATCAATAATCTGGATCAGATAAAGGAATGTTGTTAAGGGCTCTTTGTTGTTACTATCTGGTGTGTTTAGGCTGCTGCTGTTTGGTCTGCCACTATTTGGTGTGTTTAAGCTGCTGCTGTTTTGGGGTCTATTGAGGTGGATGTGTTTTGGGGCTATTTGTGCAATATCTGATTCATATAACCTGTTCAGCTACAATATCTATTTGGGCTGCAATGTCTATTTCTGTTTCTGTTCAGCTGCTATCTGTGTATTTTGGTTGCCATCTGTTCAGCTGCAATTTGTTTCTGTTCTGAGTTGTGGGTGGCATTTTGGATTGTTTGGGCAAAACTGTTCTGGAGGTTGAGTTTGGCTTTAAGAAGAGTATTTTGGTTGTCCTGCGAGCTCTGCTCACTCTGTATTTGTTTCTGTTTTGAGGCTTGGTACCTTGATCTGCTACTATCTGGTGTGTTTAGGCTACTGCTATTTTAGGGTCTGTTGAGGTGGATGTGTTTTGGGGCTGCTTGTGCAATATCTGATTCAGATGGTTCAGTGCAATATCTGTTTTATCCTTTCCTGCCTGTGCATTAACTGATTCAAGAAGATTCTGCTGCATTTTTTTGTCGGTGTATCTATTGGTCCCTCACCAACAATTGTTGGGTTGGTGCTGGCTTATGTTGGCCTTTTCATCATCCCCCCACCCCCCTCCTCCCATCTTTAATGATGTCTCTCTTCCTTTCTTGTAATGTTTTCCCTCATCAATAAAGTTTTGTGTTGATCAAAAAAATATATATATACTGGGATCGAAGGTAGGAGGTAGTGTATGGATGACGTTAAGGTGAGGCTGAGGTAATTGGTCATGGATGGGAAGTGGGTTAGTGGTAACATTGGGTTCTTGAGGTGGAGCTATCATCGAGCTGTCGATGAGATTCTAAACCTCATGACGAAGGCGGTAGCAACGATCAGTGCAATGACCACGTTGCTAATAGTTTGAACAGTATTTGATGGGATTATGTCTAACAAGGAGTGGGTCAGGAAGAGGTTGGAGATAAAGGGGTTTGAGATACCCTCTTTCTATTAGGACTTTTAGTGCGCTGGTTAGGCTCATATAGAGGGGGTGAAAGTTATGCCTTGAGCTTGGGTTGGGCAAGCTATTTGTGCGTTGGTATTGGCAAAGGGGTTTGCAGTTTTGGGGATCGGTGGCAATGGTATTGATTTCAGTGGGTTTGGTTTAGTAAACCGAATAAGGACAAAGTGAAAATACATGAAAGGGAGGTGAAATATTTGAAAAATATTTAAAAACATCTTATTTTTATGTTTGAAGTTGAAGAAAATACGAGGGGATGGAAGAAAACTAGTTTATGAAAAAGTCAGGCATCAAACGTTAGGAAAGAAATGAGTAGCCTTCACTAAATTAGGCATATCTCTTTTTACACTTAGAATTTAGATGTGAAGCCACCACCATTGGAAATTAGACTTCTGGGGCTTCAATTTAGACTCAAGAATCACCTAAAACCGAGTCTAGATGAGGGAGATATGCCCGTTTGAAGTCGGGTTTGAAAATAGTTTTTTTGGACCAGGCTAGGTTTGTTTAGGTCCAGCCGTGGGTTTTGGGGCCCGGCCGGGTCTCATTAGCGCCAAACAGGACAGCAGATGGGAATTCGCTAGTTGTTGTTTTTTGAAGATATTTTTGACCAAATTGGCTTGAATTCTATAAATAGACCCCTTTCCTTCATAATTAAAGGTTAGCAAAACTTCCAAAAGCTTTGATGAGCTAAAGAGACCCCCCATTCATCTTCAACACCTTTCTTCACCTTCAACCTTCTTTAGTTGTACATATAACCCAGGGGGTCTATTTATAGAATTTGAGCCAATTTGGTCAAAAATATCTTCAAAAAACAACGGCTGGCAAATTCCGCCAACTGCTCTGTTTGGCGCTAATGAGACCCTGCTAGGCCCAAAACCCACAATCGAGCCCAAAAAACCCACGACCGGACCAAATAATGCAAGGCCAGGTCTAACCTTTTGAAAAGAGAGGTACGCTTTAGTTAAACAAACTTGATTCTAAACACCCTCAAATTTCTGAAATTTAGTTTGAAATCTCAATAAAAAGATTCAAGAACAAGCTCTAATGGAGTATGTATGTGTATGTACAGCTAAAGAATGTTGAAGATGAAGAAAGGTGTTGAAGATAAATGGGGGGTCTCTTTAGCTCTTCAAAGTTTTTGGAAATTTTGCTAACCTTTAATTCTGAAGGCAAGGGGCCTATTTATAGAATTTGAGCCAATTTGGTCTAAAATATCTTCAAAAAACAACACCTGGCAAATTCCAACCAACTATCCTATTTAGTGCTAATGTGACCCGACCGGGCCCCAAAACCCACAGCCAGACCAAATAATGCAAGGCCAGGTCTAAAAAGGCACTTTGGACAAGTTTTCATTGAAACTCGGCCGGGTCTACACAAGCCACGACCGAATCTAAACAAACCCGGCTGGGTCCAAAATTCTACTTTTCAAACTCGAATTCAAATGGGCATATCTCCCTTGTTGGACTCGATTTTAGGTGATTCTTAAGTCAAAATTGAAGCCCCAAAGTATACTTTCTAATGGTGGTGGCCTCACATCTAAATTCTAAGATATGGAGGGGGTGAAAGTTTTGCCTTGAGCTCAAGTTGGGTTGGCTGTTTGTGGGTTGGTATTGGCAAAGGGGTCGGCAGTTTTAGGATTGGTGGCGATGGTATTGATTTCAGTGGGTTTGGGAATAGTGCTACTGCTAGCATCGGTACTCCTGGAAAGCACCCTCCTTGTTAGTTCGGTTGTTCTAGGAATAATCCCTCTGTTAAATGCACTCTCAATCTGAAACCCTAATTAATGCAAATTTTTGAAATTGAAAAGTGAAGCGCCTATTAACTTTTGTAACATATCAGGCTCAAGGTTCTGCACCACTATTGCACTTGGTCCCTTTCAGAAGGTCGATCTGTCATTTATACCTTTGCTCTCCACCTTGCAACAAATTCCACCAAAGGTTCTTTAGAATTTTGGTGGGTTGCTTCAAGCTCTTGGGTGGTCATTTCAATTTGGGTATTGTAAGAATACTAATTGACAAACGCCTCAGCCAAATCTTCCCAGTTCTGCTTCATTGTATCCTCCAACTTGGCGTACCAAGTGGCTGCTATACCCGTTCTACGCCACTTTATCCTTCAACTTGGTATACCAAGTGGCTGCTTACCCATTCTACTTCACTGTATCCTCCAACTTGACGTACCAAGTGGCTGTTATACCCGACAGGGTTCTTCCATACAGAGAGAGTTTTTGAGGGTTAGTCAGACCCATCAGTTTAAGAACATCCAAGAAAAACCAGATATGTACCATAGAATCTCCAGACCCGTCAAAACGGTCAATGGGTGGCATTTTGCATCTATCTGAGAGCCTTACGGCAACCTCAGTGTACCTATCCTCAATGTCGGGAATGGAGTTAAGTCCCTGTGCCTTTTTGAATTGCTTCTCAAGGTTAGCAATTTTTAACAAGGTCGGGTCGAGATCATTAATATCAAGGGGAAAAGGCCCCTCATTAGGTTGCACCAGGGGTCTAAAAACTCGAGCTTAAGCCAACCCTTCTCGAGGATTTGGGCCTTGTAAATCTTCAGCTGGCAGAGGTGGGTCAAAGTTCGGCTGGGGGCCCAGAACTGGATGTGTGGTAGATGCTCCAGATAGGCGTTGCATTTCAATAATGGTCTCATCCTGCATGGCAATTCCTTGGTTTAGGGCCGTTATCATGGCCACAACTTCTTCTGGACTCTGTGCCATCACGGGCCTGCTGATTTGGCAATCAGGAAAATGGATAGGTGTAAGTTGGGAGCTGGCTAACAAAGATTTCGACCCAGTTGTAGTTGATGTATCTAAACTGGATTAGTCTAGAAAAGTTTGACTAGATTGGGCTTTTTAGAATTGGTCTTTTGGCATTGGATGGATCTTTTCTGAATTGGCCTTTGGGGATCAGATGGACTGGACCTTTGCTGAGTGGGTTTTTTTATGGGATTGGATGGATTGGGCCTTTGTTGAGTTGGGTACGGCTCTTTCTTTGGCTCAGACAAACCTAGCATTAAAACAAATGTCTCATTAGATCAGGACCAAACATACACCATTAGAGCTTGTTCTTGAACCTTTTGAAAATAGGAAAACTTTAAAAAAACCTTTGTATGAGATTTCGTTAATAAACTCGAGTGTTGAAAAAGATCCCCTAAATGGTTTGAGTGGATTCAGAATTATCGACGCAAAGTCCTTCATGATTTCACAATTTTAAGTTCTTTCTTTTGCACATTTGAGAAGATAGATTCAGAATTGCACGTGGTATTTTACATTGTCCTGGGTATTCTCTTTGCCATTTTGGCAAGCACAAGGCGGCTTTCAAACCTACAAGTACAAGGCGGCTTTCAGACCTCATAATCATAGAATTTCTCTCCCTGATGTTTTCATTACTTCAAAAAAGAAATGAAGAAAATAAACCAAAAGAGAAAAAAGAAAAAAGAGAAGAAGAAAAGGAAAGAGAAAGGAAAAAGAAAGAAGAAAAAACGAGAAAAGTAAAGAAAAATAAAAAAAGTCAACCGCTAAGCCAAGGGTATTCATTGGAATGAAATTCAAACAACTGTGAGGAAGGGAACCTCTTTTGAATTTGGGGAAGCCAATGCGAGGAGGTATCACATTGCGAAAAGAACCAACTCTGAAAATGAAGCAAAAAAAAGGAAGAAGACATGCATAAGGAATGGAGAACCAAGCTCAAATCAAGGTAAAGCCAACTCCAGTGTCAGGGCAAGGATGACTATTGATCAAATTCACCGCAAGTGTTATAATGCTATCCTTGAGAGGCTCGCTGGGCCGAAAACCCGAAAAGGCGACCCAGGCAAAAGTTAGAGCATGAAAAATGAGAAATCAAACAAATATAGCTTGCAAGGTTGAAAACCCTGAAAGGGCGACTTTAGCAAAAGTTAGAGCGCAAAAGGAGAATGTCAACACCCGAGTAAACCTCAGCCATGAACTACGTTGACCTAATTTCCATTCTTGGAATACACAGGCAACTTTATCTTGAAGTTCGGTCTTAACCATATCTATCTCATCCATCTCGACTCAATCATCTTACCTCATTCACGTCGTCAACTTCGCATCAATCCATAAGCTACACCGACTGCTGTGCATATCACATACCTGCGTTGGGTAAGAAAGAACTGGCTTGAATCAACAAGTGGAGCAATTTTCAATACTTGAATTTATAGTAGAATCTCTAACGTGAACACACACACACACACACACACACACAAACAAACTAAGAGTGCCCATACAAGGGGCATTGCATTCATGATCATTGCAAAGTATATATGAGGAATCCATCACTGCTTTGGAGGGGACTGTAGTGAGTTCTCAACATGTCGGGAAAGAAGAAAAGCATGAGTCTGATTTGTTGGCAACCGTTCCTAGATTTGATGATCCCCATCACACATGCCTGCATAACGTTGAAAACGGTAGCCAGTGACTGGACAATAGGGATAATTTTCAGTACATCTGATATGGTCATCATTTGAACAAAGGATATGAACCCAACCTATCTCTCAATCTGCTCAAAGGCAATTTTCGAGCACTTTTCCCTGGATTAGGGTAGTTTACCCCTATAATGATTCTAATATGATTCAGCTTTCGAAAGTTGTCTCCGACCATTTCAAAACTCTCTTGGGATTTCTATTAGAACAAGAGCATATAATGTAAATAAAAATCACATCATGATTAATAGAGGCTATTCTTTGATCGAGTGAATGGGGTTCTCAATTCATGACCTTTCCCTCTTATACCTAAGTTCCCGAGCCAAGACACATTGGTGATGACAGACTAATGGCCTTTTGGCATGAGTCATGAGGGACTTTGCGTCGATAATTCAGAATCCACTCAAACCATTTGGGAGATCCTTCTCAACACTCAAGTTTATTAATGGAATCTCATTCAAAAACAAAATTTTTGAAGCTTTTCTATTTTTTTAAGAAGGTCGCACATGAATTACTATAGGCACAATAAAAATGATCAGACACTAGACTCTCGCTTTCATTATTTAGAAAAATGAAAACCTGAAGGTACACGAAAGCAACTCAAAGAAAGAGACTCAACTAACGCAACAACACAAGAAAAGACAATGAAAATAAAACACACAACTTAAGTATTTACAAGACACGATTCAAAACAAAATCAGCATCTTTAAGACAAAAAAGGGTTTTCATTCTCCAAGTCCATTAGCAGAATTCAAAAACAACTTCAAGTAGCCCACAGGAGGGAAGTGATCTTATATGTACATTAATCAAATCATCCCAATTTAAGCAAAAAGCCTTCATCCACTAGCATTCAAACGAGTATATCAGTTAAGCACTTAGCCTCATGGTAAACATGCTTGATATGGTAACAATCGCATGCATGCAATGTACTAAAGCAAAAAAATGCTTACCCCAAATATCCAAATCTCGACCTGGCCTTGTTAAAAATTGCTAACCTTGAGAAGCAATTCAAAAAGGCACAGGGACTTAACTACATTCCCAACATTAAGGATGGGTACACCGAGGCTGCCGTAAGGCTCCCAGACAAAGTCAAAATGCCACCCATTGACCGTTTCAACAAGCCTGGAGATCCTATGGTACATATCTGGTTTTTCTTGGACGTCCTAAAACCGATGGGTCTGACTAAGCCTCAAAAACTCTCTCTGTCAAGGAACACAAAAAGCAAGCTACAGAAGCGTGACATAAAAGTTAATGCGCTACATCGGATAGATGGTATATGAAATGTAATAAAAAAAATGAGCGTAAATCTTCCAACAAGAATGATTATAAATACATAATTAACTACATAAAACATAAGTAGACTCCATCATATAATATGTATGGTCAAAATAATTTTTTAATTAATTTTAAGGTGACTTATTTGTAAGTCTTAATAAATAGATTTATTATTTAGTATGTCATATGATAATTAATGGCATTTTTATCAAACACTATTAAAAAATGTCACTAATTGTTAATTTTCAGTGACAATTTGAAAATTTTGATACAAAAAATGTCACTAATTATAAATTTTAGAGACAACTAAAAAAATCATCACAAAAAAAAATACTAATTTTCAATTTTCAGTGACAATTTGGAAAATTTACCACAAAAAAAGTCACTAATTGTAAGTTTCAGTAACCATTTATAAAAACTATGACAAAAAAGTCACTAATTGTCAATTTTTAATGATATATGCAAAAAGGAAGCAACTTGTCTCCAGTCCGAGATCGGACTGGACGGTGCTGTTTGGCCCGTGGGGCCCACCATGGGTCCCATTTTGATAATCTGAACCGTTCAATGTGTAGAACTCGTCAAGTACTATAAGCCTATAAAAAATCATGTTGATCGGATATTGATAGCTATCTCATCGGATCAATTTTTTGTCAACCATTAATTTGTTCACCGTCTATTTTTTTTTATACAAAATTGATTTGATCACATAGCTATCGATATCCGATCAACATGATTTTTTACAGGCATATAGTACTCAATGAGTTCTACACATTGGACGGTTTAGATTATCAAAATGGGACTCGTGGTGGGCCCCCACTGACCGAACAGCACCGTCCAGTCTGATTTCAGACTAGAGGCAAGCTGCTCCCATGCAAAAAATAGTCACAAAAAATTATTTTTAGCAACAATTTTACTAAAACTTATTTTCAATAGAACTTGATGACAATTAAATTCAACTATTAAAACTTATTGATAATTTATCCTAAATTTTATGATGAATTTTGTGCCCATAACCTTATTGTTAATCTTCCAATATATTTGACTTTAGTCAAACTGAACAATTGAGGAATTTAATAATAATACTAAGGACTCAACTTCTCTGCAATTGGTTTTCTCAATTGGAAAGGCTTGTTAGAGCTCTGTGGCCAACCACGAAACTCATATGATGATCCAAATCGTTCAATATGTAGGAGTCGTCAAGTACTTCATCCCTATAAAAAATTACGTTGATCGGATATCAATAGTTACTTGATCAGATCACATTTGTGTCAACAATTTTTTTTAAAATCATAGTTACCATTATCCCAAATTTGATCTGATCAAGTGGCTATCTCTATCCGATCAATGTGAGTTTTTGCAGAAATGAAATACTCAACGAGTCCTAATTGTCAAACGGTTTAGATCATCGATGTAGACTCTATAGTGGGCCTAGGAAGTCGGATAGTACACTCCAATCTGATTTTGAACAATAAAAAAATAAAAAAAAAAATGGGCATAATACCAAGAAAAATGCCTCGTAGCTCTAATTTGTGTGGCCTGAATGGCTCGAATGTATCAAAACAACGTCGACGTCGTTTTGATACATTCGAGCCATTCGAGCTATGAAAATTCAGACTACCCATCATTGTTGTAATACCAAATGCCAGACTAAAGAACATCAAGTGCAATAAAAAGCAGTTTGCAAGTTCAACGAATTCGATAAAATAGTTCAAATTTGTTTCCAAGTGGTTTCCAAATGGGAAAGTGGTCTGGCGTGGAATACACATTGTATATAATCTAATAAAAAATTATGTAAGTTTTTACGAATTTACATAAGTGATATTGTAAAAATGCATAAGTTGAATATAAATTCGCGTAAGTTCATGAAAACTTAAGACTTATACGAATTTGTGTTCAACTTACGCATTTTTGTGAGATCAGTTATATAAGTTCATAAATATTGAAGTAATTTTGTGGTAAAGTTAGGCCACACTTATTTGTGTGCCTTTACTATTTTTTTTTTCAGTCTCTGACTTTATTTATAAACAAAAACCAATGTAAATACTTTTTTTGAGTTTATATTTTGAACCCAATTTAAAAACTAGAGGTTCCCAATTTATAAACTAAAAAAATTGTCAAACAAAGTTTCTATGATTATTTTTGAAATTTTCATAAATATAATATTATTTTTTCTTGTTTTGTTACCATTATGTGTGATTAGCTATATGGATTGTCATGTACTTAGATAATACAAATGATAAAGAAATTTTGTGATAAATATACTAGCATTGCTTAATCCAACATTACAATTTATTTTAATTATTTTGAACATAAGTTGAAAATATTAGAGACACATAAAATATTATAAATAATCACGAAGTTGCAAGTGGACAATATTTTTGTAGTAGTGATAGAGGGCTCTAGTAGAGCAGCTCTGCTGAGTTGGCAGTGCCCAAAAAAAAAAAAATTAACGAAAAAGACAACATAGTAAGGAAAAAGACAAATTAGAACTGTTTTAGATTTTCCATATTTTTGCTTATGAAAATGTCTAGTCCGTGACCTAGTTTGTCAGTTAGTTTTCAGTGCTTTCAAAAGGGGGAATTTCTTTTTTTGGTATGAAAAAGGGGAAATTTCAAAATAGCGTGATAGATTAAAAAAAATTATAAAAATATGTAAAGTTCAAGTACTTTTGTGATGGGATACAAATAAAAAGTTATACTTACATACATTCAAAAAAAAAAATTTCTCCCAGGAGTATAATTCCTCCTTTCAAAAAAACACAAACGAAAGATTAAACTAAATAAAAAGTGGATTCATTAATTGAAATTGGACCCCAAGAGCTAGCAGACATCTCTGAAAATAGTGGAAATACAGTTGATTTAGACAATGTGTGGTCATGTTACAATAATGGGCATATGATTTTATATTAGGTGATTGGAAAACAAGAGACGGCATATTATATGATGATTAGTAAAAGAGTATGAAAACGTGGCGTTCTAGAAGAATCTAATAATTTTCCTCCGATAATTGTTGAATGGAAATTCTATAAGAATAGTTCCATGAACTAAAACGAAAACAAAAACAATACAACAAAGTCTAGAATTTGAAATTAAATGTCTAGATTCATTGATAGTATGGTCTCACATGGCAGCCCATTTCAAAGTAGAGACTTTTAAGAAGAAGAAAAAAAGGGGGGTAATTACATTTTAACCCCCTTGTGGTTTCGCGCATTTTCACATTACCTCCCTAACGTTGATAAATGTACTCATAAATGCCCTGTGGTTTTGACTGAAATGCAAAAGTGGCGGAATTTGGTAGACTTAACAATGCGTGGGGTAAAAGAGCCAGAGAAGCGTGTTTGCACTAAAATGAAGGGTTTTGGCACCAAATTTAGAGTTTTGAGTGACCAATTTGCCCTTCCACTTTCTTATATATATATATGCCTATGAAATGTTGGAATATAAGTCCCTCCATTTTATGCTCTAAAGGTGTTAGATGATTTGCTTGTGTTGACATGATGGAGTAATGGTCTGGGATAGTTAATGTTTACAAAGATCTTAAATTTTAAAGTCACTATAAAGAATTTCCATGACAGAAATAATGAAGGAACATGAATCAATATTTATGCTAAAAATAAAAAATAAAAATTTCTCTTTCTCAGGGAAATCAAGTTCTAGGTTTTGTCGTTTAACCCAAGAGATACACGAATCCTGTTTACTTCTGGAATCTCTGGGTCTGGGTGATCGGTCCCATCAGCCTTCTTTCCTTCTTCTTCTTTGGTTATCTCGAGCATTCTCATCCTCTGCCCTATTCCTGTGCCTTCTAGGGCTCGCACTACTACGGGTATGCCTCTTCAGATGCCCTCATTCATCACGATCACGATCATTGTGATCCTTACTCCCACTTCGGCTCCTTGAATGGCTCCTCCGCCTACCACGCTCCCTGGCTCACCTATTCCGTTCCCTACCTTCTCTCTATCTTTCTCGCTCTCTCTCATGACTACTGTATTCTTTGTCATCTCTCAGGCGATGGCGGTGGTCTCTATCCCTGTCCCTTTCTCTATCTATATCCCTATCTCTCCCTCTTCCACGTTTCCTATCATAATCATGATCCCTGAAAAAATGAATTGATTGCAGTAGATTTCATATATATATATATACACGGGGAGAGAGAAAGAGAGAGAGAGAGAGAGAGCATTACCCAGATAAGAAATAGAGGAGATGGGTTTGTGGGTTGGATGCATTTCATATCCATATAATATATATATACACATATATGAGAGGAGATGGGTTTGTGGGTTAGATGCATTTCATATCCATATAATATATATATACACATATATGAGAGGAGATGGGTTTGTGGGTTGGATGCATTTCATATCTATATTATATATACACACACACACACACATAAGGAGAGAGTTCATAAAGAGAGTTCAACTGCGAGAAAAATGGAAGTAAAATGGCATTCATAAGAAAATTAAAGAAAAAAATAAGGGTATTCTAGTCTTTTCAATAATTTTGTCACGTCTCACGTCTCATCACTTTTGCACTTCAGTCAAAACCACATGGGTTTATGAGTACATTTATCAACGTCAGTGAGGTAATGTACACATATATGAGGAGATGGGTTTGTGGGTTGGATGCATTTCATATCTATATTATATATATACACACACACATAAGGAGAGAGTTCATAAAGAGAGTTCAACTGCGAGAAAATGAAAGTAAAATGGCATTCATAAGAAAATTGAAGAAAAAAATAAGGGTATTCTAGTCTTTTCAATAATTTTGTCACGTCTCACGTCTCATCACTTTTGCACTTCAGTCAAAACCACATGGGTTTATGAGTACATTTATCAACGTCAGTGAGGTAATGTGAAAATGCGTAAAACCACATGGGGGTAAAATGTAATTATCCCCAAAAAAATAGCATTCTAATTAATTAACTTATCAATGCAGTTGATAAATTAAGAAAGCTACCTAAACTTATTGTTCCTAGTTAAATGGTGTTTTCTTATTAAGTAGTGTCATAACCAAGAAAAGAGTGGGTAATACCATTTATTATCTAGGGGTGCCATACCAATTAAAAAAGCTAGAGGCCATCTTTAATAAAGAATTGTATACTAGATTGAAAGTGTTATATATTAGTAAGGTTTTTTTAATTGGGCATAAGTGTGTGGCCCCTAGTAGTCTCTTTGTCATTCCATCTCTGCTAACAATATATATTTAACATAATTAATTAGAGTAGCTCAATTAATTATTCATATATAAATCTAATTAAAAGATTAAGAGATCAATGCTTAGTGTGTGTACCGACTCCCGCACTAGATGAAAGTGGATTGGAACTCCACGATTGAATGGACTATCCAGGAACTGAGGACCTGCAAGCACAGAACACCTTCAGAGCTGCCCGGCCGGGGTTGGCCGGAAAACCCCTCCGGTGTGGGAGTAAGTGGTCGGAGAAGACGAGAGGCTCTCTCTAGGTGTAGAGTGAATTCTGTTGTATTGAAGTGAGTAGAGTTTCGTTAAGCTTGATTGAGTTAAGTTGAGTTACCTTCAATGTGAAAAGAGTAAAGTTTATATAGAACACTTTGCTTGTTGCCCAAGATGGTTTCATAGAGCTTTGGTGCTTCAAGGCTCCCTGTAACATTGCTCAAGGTGGAGGACCTCCAAGTAGTTGACAATGAAGGCATGTGCTCTTTGTAATCATGCTTATAACTAATCATATTCCCTTGATTAATTGTTTACGTGATTCTAGGGGGAAGGGACCAGCTGAGGTGGTAGCCTTCATGTGCATGTGTTCATAACTTCCACGTTTCTCTGAGAGGTTTTCTCAGCTCGGTACCATTGTGCCTTGGCTCGGCCTTTTGTAAGGCTGCTTATAGAGATAGGCTGGCCCATTTAGATATCTTTGTGTGGCCTCGGCCCACTTTGGTTCTGATGATGGTTTCGGCCCATCAATTCGATCTACGAATTGAGTTTGACAACTCGGCCCAGCCTAGCATCGTGGCTGAACTGGTCTTTCTACTGCAAGTTGGGCCCCAAGTGCTTGAAGACTTGGAAAGGCCCTTCTTCATGGAGATAGGTATAACTGACTGGCCCACACATTCGTCTGATCTACTTGGGTTCGGGCTTAACTGATTGGACCGACCCAAGGCTTGGATCTGATCCGTTTCATATTCTGCCCCTTCATTTGCCCTCTAACTCGCACTAAGGTTCCCCTTGGGGGAGCTAATGTTCGTTACCCCAACCATTGCGTTGTTTCGGATCTGCTCCAACTCGATCTTGGTGGCAGTTCAGTCCTAACACACGCACTCTGCATGTGTCCTTTGAAAACGACACATGGTAGCATGACACTAGCATGCAGAGATAGTGTGCCAATTTCATATAGAGGGACGTGATTCTATACCATCATGCTAGTCGAGGGTAATAAATACCCCAAGGCTATCAATTCAACCTCTTCGTCCATCCCTAAGTTTTCAACATCCAAAAAACCTTTTCATTCTCTCTTCTTGGTTCTGATAGTGCTCCTTCTAGATGCTCACTGCCATTATTATGGGTTCCAAACGTTGCCGTTCTTATTTCATTTTCAAAGACCTTTGCTCTGCGCTACTTCTTTGTCAAATCACTGTAAGTCCTCCAAAAGCCCTTCTTTTCTCTTGCTTTTTCTATTCCTGTCACCATTGTTGGCCCTTGTGCCATCGTTTCCGATGATTAGTGTTGTTCTTCTGTCTCTTACTTAGTTTGGTTTTATCCTTGCCTTTCTAGGTCTGGATAATGGGCAAGTTTCGTGCATTGGTGGATACTCCTGAGCCGATGGCCCTATTCCGTCATGACTACGGTGTCCCTAATGATGTTACCCTCACGCTGGCTAAGGTTGATGCCAAGCGCATGGGTACAAGAAACACTGATGCGTTCCCTATTGCTGCTATTGTCGAAGGGGGTTCAGTTCCCTCTCGACTCGTTAGTCTATTGCTTTCTGCACCAAGTCCAACTTATCCTAATGCAAGTATCTGTAAACCTATTCCAAGTCGTTTGCGGTGTCTCTGCCCTAAATAAGAGATTAGGCATGAATCTGGACATCTGGGACATCTTTGGTTATTATACATTTTCTCATAACAAAGACCATAGTACCTATTACCTTCATGTTCGTTCTGCTAACTGCCATCTAGTCACTGGCCTACTTGACTCTAATAAGTACAATGACGACTTCCTCCAAGTTGGCGAGAATTGGGAGTTCCCTGCCGGGATTGAGATCTAGTCTGAAAGGATGCCCCAAAAAGATGGCTACCCAGGTCTGAACCCTCTACCTTGGAATTTTTGTACTCATGCTGTTCTGTTTTGAGTGTTGTGCTGATGTTGTTTCCTACTTTTTGCAAAGTCTTCCCATTACCAACGTAGGCCGACCTATGAGAACACCGAAGCAATCAAGGCTGCTTTAAGGTACAAAAAGAGGTCTGCCCCCGAGCTGCTAGACTACCAAGCTACTTACCATACTACCATTCCCAAGAAGACCAGGCTTGCTACATCCCTAGTTGATTCTGATACTGAGACAAATACACTCATTGCCCCTTTGATCACCAACCGCCACCATAGCCGAAGTCTATCCGCTGAGAGGACCCCTTCTCCTACCTTCATCTTCACAGAGGGAGGATCATTGTCAAAGAGAATTGTGCTAGTGGACCTAGAGGCAGAAGCTTTTGGCTCTTCTACTATTCTGGAGACTCCTTTGGTCAAGGCTGAACCAAAGAGTCTAATGGATGTGAAACTAGAGTTGGGGGCTTCTAGCCTTTTTGCCACTGCTACTGAACCTGATGCCTTAATTGCTGAAAGGGCAAGAAAAAGAATGAGAGAGATCGATAAGGCTATAGTTGGTGAGGCTTCTGAGGAGCCTGTTGTAGATGAGTCTTTTGAAAAATGGGAACCGCCCATACTGCATCAGGCTAGGCCCATTTCTACTTCTGATTCAATTGTTGCTTCTGGAGATTTTGTTTTTGATTTGACCAAAACTTTGTTGCTGCCAGTAGACATGGCAAACCATAACGAACCTCGCGATATTCCAATCTTAAAGGGAACCCTTCAAATGATGACTACTGAGTACCTTTGTTTTTCCTTTTCTGTTCTTACTGGTCTGTACTGTTTCCTTACATTTAATACCTATTGTTGTTGTAGTGTATTCAGAGGATGCTTTTGTCCATTACCCGAGCTGAAGCGCTGGAGAAGGTCATGCTAGAGGCCACTATGAGTGCTGAAAGATTGACTACGAATCTTGAGGCCGAGAAGCAGGGCTGTAAAACTGCAAAGAGAGAGATGTTTCATTTGAACAAAGTTATTACCTCTACTGAGAAGTCAAAAGAGGCTGCTGTTGGGGTCCAGGCCAAGCTTAAGGGAAAAGTGGATGAATTAAAGGCAATTATAGTGGTGATGGCTACTGAGTGCTCAACTCTGGAAGCCAAGTACTACCAGTAGGGTTGGAATGAAGCTGGAGCTGCCTATAAGGAAGAGGTGTTGGTATTGCATGACAAGCTCTTCCTCAAAGGCTGGACAAGTGCCCTAGCTACTGCTCAGGTTCCTAAAGAGTCCCCCCAGGATGTCCCTATTCCCTCCAAATCCTTGTGTTTGAAGACTATTACTACACATGCTTCTCCTTCATCAAAGATTTCCCCAGGCACTGATTCTGTAAACAAGACTCCAGAGAGCGGCGTTGCTAATGAAACAATAAATGCTGAAAAGGGTGAGAACCCAGAGACAGAAGCTTCGAGAGATGTGGTTAAGGAGGCTCCTGTTCCTCAGGAAATTAGAGTAGCCTCAACGTTTCCTCCCCAAGGTGATATGGACAAGGCTGTGAACACTGCTCCTGAAATTCCCCCTAGTGATAAGAGTTGAAGTGGTCTCTGAAATGATTCGAAGTTTTTTTTTTTTTTTTTTTTGGCCTTTTTCTTCTTTTGTTGCTATTTGTGAGGCTAGCTGTGCCTTTGTTGGATGATGGAATTTTCACTTTTGATTTTGCAACCTGATGCTTTCTTGCTTCTATGTCTGAGTGTTATCTATACTGTTTCCCCCAGTCGAGCACTGTTAGACCTTCGAGCTAAATACCTGCTCGGTCTAGTTAATTAATACATGTATGACTGGGCTTGCTTGTTATACTGAAAGAGAAGTCTTACTTAGGTCCAGGTTGGTTCTAAAAAACAATTGTTTGCCTCCGCCTGGCTAAGTAAGAACAGTACTGAAGGTTGTTCTGTTTAGCAAAACTGCTGAAGTCTGTTGCAACTTTGATAGCACAAGTACATGTGAATGGGATAAATGTGTACAAGGGTGTCTTACTCAAGTCTAGGTTGGTTTTGAAAAAACAATTGTTTGCCCCCCACCTAGAGTTGAGTAAGACTAATGCTGGAAGTTTGTTCCTGATAAAATTTAGCCAAGTCTGTTCCAACTCTATTTGTATGCAACAGTACTGAAGTGTTGATGTACTTTGTATTTAAGAAAGAATCGTTTGTGAAAATTATGTGGTTTTTATAAAAGAAATTATCAGCTGAAAAATTTGTTAGGGCGGTTTCCACCAAGCAATTCCACTTGGCTAAGTTTCATTTTGGTTGCCAAATATAATTCCACCAAGCAATTCCACTTGGCATGTTTGAGTGCAAACCAAAACCAAATTTTGTTCGATCGCTCCGAAACTAATTCCGTTTGGTAAACACCAAATCTAAGTCCGTTTTGTAAACACCAAAGCTAATTCTGTTTGGTAAGCACCAAAGCAAGTCCGTTTGGTAAACACCAAAGCTAATCACTTTATTTTGATATATGCCCCAGAGCTTGGATTATAAGGGCTAGGTTAATTAATAATCTGCTTTGGCCATAAAGCTGTACAGGTGCTGAAAACAAAAGTTCAAAGAAGTGGGGAGGTGTTTCGATTAATCAAAAGATGAATGCCTTTACACTTGATAGATAATTTGGGGGATAGTCTATTGACAGTATTTCTTGAGATTTGCTACATTCTAGGGCCGAGGTATGGCTTTGCCCTTGAGATCCTTCAAGTAATATGCACCATTCCCAGCAATGACTCTGACCTTGTAAGGTCCCTCCCAGTTAGGTCCTAACTTTCCTTTGCCAGGCACCCTTTTGTGATCTATAACTTTCCTCAAAACCAATTTACCAGGTGTAAATTGTCTTGGGAGAACTTTCTTATTGAAACTCTTGATAAACTACTGCTAATAAGCTACAAGTCTGATCAGCGCTGCTTCTCTTCGGCCCTCTGCCATGTCCAGTGCCTGTGCAATAGCTTCCTTATTACTTGTATCTTCAAACAATTTTGACCAGATGGTTAGTAGACCAACTTCCAGTGGAATAACAGCCCCCATTCCGTAGGTCAAGGAATAAGGTGTTTCCTCTGTTAAGAGCCGCGCCGTGGTTCGGAAAGCCCATAACTCATGGGGTAACTCTTCTACCCACTTCCTCTTTGCATTTTCAAGCCGCTTCTTTACTTCGTTAATGATGGTTTTGTTTGACGATTCTACCTACCCATAGCTCTATGGGTAGCCCGGAGATGAGTTCCAATATTCGATCCTGAGATCAGCACAAAATTTTCTGAAATTTTTTTTGTCAAACTGCGTTCCATTATCTGCAATCAGTACCCTTGGGATGCCGAAACGGACCACGACATTCCACATAATGAACTGCTTTGTGTCTACTTCCTTGATGCTTATCAGTGCTTCTACTTCTACTTCTACCCACTTGGTGAAATAGTTGGTTATAGCGATGAAGAATCGTCTATTCCCAGTCCTCATGCCAAAGGTCCGACGATGTCCAAGCTCCACTGAGCAAAAGGCCACGGGCTAGTGAGCGGAGTGAGATTTTTTGTTGGATGATGAATCAGAGGAGCAAACCTCTAGCACTTGTCACACTTCTAACGTATTGTTGTACGTCTTGCTACATCTGTTGCTACTAGTACCCATGAGTAAGGGCATAGTGCGCTAGTGACCTTCCACCAACATAGATTCCACACATCCTATCATGAATTTCATAAAGAACATTCTCAACTAGGTTTGGATGCACACATAATAGATAGGGACCAAAATAGGAGCGTCGGTACAGTTTCCCAGTTGGTGAGATCCAAAACCGAGCTGATTGATCCAAAACCGAGCTGATTGATGGTGAACTTTGTTTGCCTCTTTCTTGTCTTCGGGAAGAGTGGCAGATCTTAGGAAAACAAGTATTCGGTCCATCCGGGTTAGTTCTATGTTCGTACAGAAGACCGAATCTGGAGACACAATGCTCGATTTCAACACAAGCTCAACCCAAATCTTTCTAGTATCT
This sequence comes from Camellia japonica, assembly GCA_030407325.1. Classification (NCBI taxonomy): domain Eukaryota; kingdom Viridiplantae; phylum Streptophyta; class Magnoliopsida; order Ericales; family Theaceae; genus Camellia; species Camellia japonica. Next base: position 71,537,624 of record JAPPVO010000017.1, on the reverse strand, counting down.
TTGGTATCCAGTGATGAGCCAAGGCAGGCTACAGCATCGGCATGATTGTTTCTGTCTCGATTGATCTGTTCCACTCGTATGGACTGAAATTTTTTAAGTAAATCCTTTGCCTTGTCTGCATATATGGCCATCATTTTATCTCTTGCTTCGTAGATCCTAGTGAGTTGGTTGACAACCAACTGAGAATCAATGAAAACCAGGAGCTGATCTACGCTGAAGTGCTCGGCACTGCGCAAACCGGCTAGTAGTGCTTTATATTCCGCCTCATTGTTAGAGGCTTTCCATCCAAGCTTCAGAGCTTGCTCCCAAATGAATCCTTCTAGAGATATAAGTACCACCCCTGCCCTCGAGCCTCGACTATTGGATGATTCGTCTATGTAGAGCTGCCAAATGTCACCAATGAAGAGTTTACATGCTTCTAAAGCACACTGTTTTCCTAGTTTGGTGATGTGTGGCACCTGTATCAAGCTCGAGTTCTGATGTTCAATGCTCTAGACATAGGCGAACTTTGTGGAAAAATCTGCCTATACTTGGCCTTTGATTGCTATTTGGGGTTGATACCGAATGTCAAACTCACCAAGTGCGACTGCCCATTTTGCTGTTCAGCTCGAGAAATTAGCTGAGCCGAAGAAGGATCTGAGAGGGAACTCAGTGAGGACATTGATGCTGTGACCTTGGAAGTAGTGTTGTAGCTTCCTTGAGGCGATGAGCAAGGCATAAGCCAGATTTTCTAATGGTAGATACTGTGTCTCAGCATCTAGGAGAGTCTTACTGACATAGTATACTAGCCTCTATTCCTTTTCCACTTCGCGAATTAGTACCACGCTTACCACATGGTCTGAAACAGCCAGATACAGGTATAGTTCTTCCCTCGATTCTGGAGTAGAAAGGAGATGCGGTGTACTGAGATACTTCTTGAGGTCCTGCAGCACCTCGATGCACTTGAGCCCCCATTCAAAAGCAGCCTTTTTCCTTAGTAGTTGAAAGAAAGGCTTCATTCGATCTGAGGACTTGCTAATGAATCAATTTAGTGCTGCTGCCATTCCAGCCAATTTTTGTAGTTCTTTGGCCTTCATCGGTATCTCTATTTCTTGTATTGCTTTAATTTGATCCAGATTTGCTTCAATTCCTTTGCGAGTCACTATGTACTCCAAGAACTTCCCTGTTACTACCCCGAAAGCACATTTCGAGTCATTGAGGTGAAGTTGGTGGGTTTTTAGGATGCTGAAAACTTCTCTTAGATCAATGAGGTGGCTTGTAGCAAGTCTGCTTTTAACCACCATGTCATCTATATATGTTTCCATAGTCTGGCCAAGCTGCTCTTTGAACATCCAAGTTACCATCCGCTGGTAGGTTGTTATGGCGCTTTTAAGGCTGAACGACTTTACTTTATAGCAGTAGGTGCCTCTTGGAGTGATCAATGCTGTCTTCTCTTGATCCAGGCTGAACAGAGGTATTTGGTGATAGCCGCTGTAAGCATCCAAAAAACTCATTTGCTCATGCCCGACTGTTGAATCTACAAGCTGATCTATGCAAGGCAATGGGAAGTTTTCTTTTTGACAAGCTTTGTTTAAACAAGTGAAATCGACGCAGACTCTCCACTTTCTATTCTTTTTTTTGACTATGACTGTGTTGGACAGCCACTGTGGGTACTGAATTTGCCGGATTACCCCTGCTACTAAGAGCTTGTTGACCTCTGTAATCAATGCTTCGATATGCTCAACAGAGGATCTTCTACTCTTTTGCACGATGGGCAGTGCTGAAGGATTGACATTGAGCTTATGGCAAGCAAAATCTGGATCCAGCCCAAGAGTATCATATGCCGACCATACAAATACCTCCATATTTTCCCTCAGTAAATCCAGCAACTGAAGTTTCTCATCATCGCCTAGTGAGGTACCAATAAGAAAGTACTTCTCTAGGTCACCATCTTTTACTAAAACTTTCTCCAGATCCTCTACTATCTTCTCTGTTGGGGTTCCTCCGACATCCTTCAGGACAAGCTGTTCCGCTACTTAAATTGTCTGAACCCAATTGCAGAGTTGTTTAACCTTCATGGCTTCTATGAAACAATGCTTCAATGCAACTTGGTCCCCTAAGATCTGCTCTACTCTGTTCTCCATTGGGAAGCGGATGAGTTGGTGGTAGGTTGAGGGGATTGCTTTCATTTGGTAAATCCATGACTAACCAAGGATGACGTTGTAAGGGGATGGAGTGTTTATAACCATGAATTCTATCTGGAGAGTCTTTGTCCCAGTTACTACAGGTAATACTATTCCTTCCAGTGGCCATTCGGGTTGAGAATTGAAGCCAACCAACGGTGTTGTTGCTGAGGTAAGGTGCTGCTTAGAGAGACCAAGCTTCCTGAACAAATCATAATACAAGATATCTGGGGATAGGGTAAGGTGGTAGGGTAAGGGTAAGGTGTTGTTGTTGATTCACATCAAATCGTTTTCCAATTCCCACAGTTATAATCAATGCATCTGTGTGTGGATGTTGAATACCTTCTAAATCTTTCTCAGTAAATGAAATAGTACATAAAGGAGATTAAGGTATCGTTCTAACCTTTTTTGGTGTAGGACCAACTGACATTACTTGTTGAATTTGTGCGGCTTTTCAATTTCCTCTTGAAGTACCTCCTTCTACTGGAGACTGGCTATGCCATGGATTACATTGATGACCACGAGGGAGATACTCGACATTTGGTTGTGTTAGGGGATTTCCCTGTTCGGTCATGATCATGTTTGGATCAATGTATTCCTAGAGGTGTCCAACAGTTACCAAATCCTCCAAATGTTGTTTCAATGCTTTGCAGTTCTAAGTCATATCCCTCCGATCCTAGTGATAAGAAAACCTTAGCTTTTGGTTGCACCAAGCTGGGTCTCCTAACCTCTTTGGTGGCCAAGTAAGGAATGGTTCTCTCTTGATTTTCTCCATAATACGGTAGATAGGTTCTTTGAAGACTGTGACAATTGCTTCATGAGATTTAGACTTGTCCACCTCATTCACTGCGACTTCTTAAGGTTCTCCTCGGTCTGTTCTTCGTCAGTCTCCCCGGCTCGGCTGTTTGGCCGAGTCACTTCAATAGGAATCTGATCGTCCTCGAGACGAGTATACTGCTCAATTCGGGCATGTAAATCCTTTAGTGCAGTGGCTGGGTACTTGGTAAGCAACTGCCTCAACTTGCTTTCTGGCCACAAAACATGCTTAAAGGACATTACAGACATTTGTTCACTGCAGATATTTTCCTCCAAATCGTTGTACTCTTCCCTGTACCTCCTTGCGTAGTTAAGCAGTGTTTCCTTCTTTTCCTTTCAGAGACGGAACAAGGTGTCCAGTTGCTTTGAAATCTTGGTGTTGGAAACAAATTTGGCCAAGAATTCTTCAGAGAGCTGTTTTTAGTTGTAGATCAATCTAGTAGGGAGACGATTGAACCATCAGAGTTCGGACTCTCCCTAGCTGGATGGGAAGACCTTGCACATCAGTGCTTCATCTCAGCTCCACAAAGACATCATCTGCCGGTAGTGGCTAATGTATGTGAGTGGATCTGACTTCCCATCGTATGGTGTGAATTTCGGTGGAGTGAACTTCTTGGAGGTTTCATAACTTCAATGTCTGGAGAGAAAAGAGAAAAGAAGAAACGAGTTGACCCAGTGCTCAGTGTTCTCTTTAATAAATAGCGTGATCGAGGTGTTGAGCTTGTCAGCATCGTGGCTAAACTGGCCTTTCTACTTCAAGTTGGGCTCAAGTGCTTAAGGAGTTGGAAAGGCCACTTCATGGAGATTAGTATAACTAATTGGCCCATACATTCGTTTGACCCACTTGGGTTTGGGCTTAACTGATTAGACCGACGCAAGGCTTGGATCCAACCCGTTTCATATTCTGCCCCTTCACTTAGTAAATGTAAAATTGATAATTTCTTTTTTATCATGAGATTTTGATAGTATCTTCCTAATCATAAGAGCTATAGCATTTTCAATGTAAGTATCACATTAATAGCATTTTTTTCAATGTAACTATCACATTTTATTATTTGGCAACTTTTGTATCCTCCTCTTTTACAATGGGAATTCTATTAAGTCACAATTCACGACTTGTAGGACTAGCGTGCAATGACTTTACAGGTCCACTTTTTCACTTTTATGTACTGAAAGATGCCAACACTACAAGAAAAGAGGTTATATAACACGGAAGCATTTGCGACGGTACCTATTGTCGTCGTAAAAAGTGATTTTTTGCGATAGTACCACTTACCGTCACCAATAAATGGGTTTTTAGCGACGACACCACTTCTTGTCACAAAAATGTAACTTTTTGCGATGGTAATAAGTGCAATCGCAAATAATGCGCATTTTTTGTGACGATAACCGCTGCTATCACAAATAAAGCTACTTTCGTGACGGCATGAAATGCAGTCGCAAATAAGAGAGTTTTTTGCGATGGTAATAGATGCCGTCGCAAACAAAAAAAAAAAAAAAAAGAAAAAGTGATATTGTTTTGATATAACATTCTATTTTCACCCATTTTTTCATCTTCATGTCTCTCTGTCTCTCTTGCTCATCTCTCTTCTCTTTCTCTATCACTCTTTGTCTGTCTGTTTATCTTTCTCTATCTCTCTGTCTCCTTCTCTCTCTCTCTCTCTCTCTCTCTCTTCTACACTACATTCGCATTGCTCACTCTCTTCCTCTCCTCTTCTCAATTTACCGATCTCTCTCTCTCTCTCTCTTTCTCTATCACTCTTTGTCTGTCTGTTTATCTTTCTCTATCTCTCTGTCTCCTTCTCTCTCTCTCTCTCTCTCTCTCTCTCTTCTACACTACATTCGCATTGCTCACTCTCTTCCTCTCCTCTTCTCAATTTACTGATCTCTCTCTCTCTCTCTCTCTCTTTCTTTCTTTTAATCACTCGCCACTTATTTCTCTTAATCACTTGTCAAAAAGGAAAAAGTCAAAAAATGAAATGGGCCTCTCTCTCTCTTTATCTCTCTCTGTCTCTGTCTCTCTCTCTCACTCATCACTTTTCTCTCTGGCTCTCTCATCTCTCTTCACTCTCTACCTCTCTTGTTCATCTTCTCTCTCTCTCTCTCTCATTCATCTTGTTTCTCTCTCTTTTCTCTCTCTTTCTCTTTCACTCATCTCTCCTCTCTTAATCACTCATTTCTCTCAATCACACTTATCTCTTTCTCTTAGCCCATTGTTGTTGAAAAAGGAAAAAGTCAAAAAATAAAATGGGTCTCTCTTTGTTTCTATCTCTGCCTTTTTCTCTCTGTGTCTCTCGCTCATCTCTCTCTCTCTCATCTCTCCCTTTGCCTCTCTTACTCATCTCTCTTCTCTCTCTTTTTATGTCTCACTCTATATATCTCTCTCATTCATCTCTTTTCGCTCTCTCTCTCTCTCTCTCTCTCTCTCTCTCTTTCTCGCTGATCATCTCTTGTTTCTCTCTTTTTCTGTTTCTCTCTCTTTTACTGTTTTAGTTTATATTTACAAAAATTTTAAAAATTGTCGTAAAAACTTGTTTGATAATTTTTTTTTGTTTATAAATGGTTGTCTCAGTTTATAAATTTGAGAAAAAAAACATAAACTCAAAAAAAGAGTTTATGTTGGTTTTTAAACAGAAATTTAGGAATTTGACTGACAATTTTTTTTTTTGCCGAACAATTTTTTTTTAATTAATTTTTTTTCAAATATTTTTTTTGTCAAATACTTTTTTTTCAATTATAATGTGTATGATCCCATTATCATAAATAATAAAAATAAATAAATTTTTAGGCATCAACAAACTTATTTTTTAATTTATGTTTTTAAAAATTTTCAAACATTTTGTTCAAACGAAACGCTTTTGTAGTCTTTATTTTTCTAAAAATAAACAAAAACTAGTTATAAATTTTTTATAAACATAAACCAAAAACGTAAACATTACCAAATGCTGCCTTAAATTTTCATTTGTAACGGTGAAACTTGGTGTCCCAAAAAAAAAAGAAAAAAAAAAATCAAACCAAAATCTAATTCGCGCTCGTTTTTCCCCCCCTCAACCAAAAATCCCAATCTCAAATGCCTAATCTTTTGAACCAACCCATCTCTTCTAACGACTCTCTCTCTCTCTCTCTCACTCTCGCGATTGTGAGCAGCGACAAACGACAGTGTTGAACGACGACAGCAACAACGTGAGACGACATTGAGCCGCGGCAGACGATGGCGTCGAGCGACGGCGATCAGCGACAGACGACGGCGTCGAGCGACCATCACCACCTCCCAGTAAGTCCCACACCTCTCTCTTATTCTATTTTATCTCGCAGCCTTGATTTTAACCCTCTAGGTGTCACTCTCTCTCAAGAGATCCTACACTTCCTATCATCAACTTAACCGCCTTCGTCTCCACCATCATCTCCAACTTAAACAACCTATTCGATAATGCCCAAACCCCTGTTGCGACGACGAAACCCTAGATGTATTGGAGCTCGATTACAAACTAGTATGTATGTACTTCATAATCGCCCAAAGCCCTTACTTTTACTGTTATTATCTGCGATTTGTCTGTAGTGAGAGGAAATTTTCAAATTTAGGGTTTTCAAGGAGTGGACATGAATTTTTTTGCATGATTAAGTAAAAAAATCGAAAACCCATCTTCATGCTGTCCCATTTCCTTTGAAGAAAGACTTGATTGTTTTTAGGTGTAATTTATGAGATTATGTGATTTTGAAGACCATTTGAGCCTTGATTGTTTGTGTTATTTAATGTTTTGTGGTTGAATCTATGTTGCTCCAGTTGCTCTAGACTTGTTAGATGTGTTAGATGACATGTTATAACTGCTATTGAAGTTTTGTTTTTGCATTCTTACAATTAGTTTTTGCTTTCTTACACTGTTCAGATGGTAATATGCTCAAATGGTGTTCGATAAAATGTCAGAAAAAGTTACATGGCTTTGGTGCATTGGCTTTGTGAGCTTTTGAATTCTAATCTGTTCGTATGATTTTATTTTATTTTTTATATATTTTCTATTGTTTAGTATTTTAGTGCCAATTGTTTGGGCTGTGGAGGTAGTTGTACTGCTGTTTAGTATTGGCACTTTATCATTCTCTATTAAATCAGTGATGAAATTTGTTTATCTTTAATTCTGGTTTTCTCCCTCTCTTACTGTTAAATCAAAGATCAAAATTGCTTCTGTATAATTGATTTGAATGGATTCAAACTATGTGAAATTCAAAAGTGAATCAAAATTATTTAGGGTGTTATTTGACTAGCTTCTTTTTAGTAAGTGTTTAAGGTATGTTCTTGCATGTTGGTTTTCTTTATCTAGCTGAATGTGCATCTATTTATTCATATTGTTGTACTTTGACATTCATGCACAATGATTTGAATGAGTTTTGAGATTTATAGTTTGTGTTACTTATATATATATATATATATATATGTAGATTTGGAAGTATAATGAATCTGAAAATTTAGGATGAAAGCATTGATTTTCTGTCTTTTTTTTATTTTTTATTTTTTTCATTGTTTCTTGTGTCTCATGATAGTAACTGGTTATTTGCTCGTAATTTTCTTGTATAGTTGAATTTCTTAAGAACAAAACCCTTGTATATTTTTTCACTTTCTTTTGTTTTGGTAATGATTTTTTTTTTTTTGGGAGGGGGAGAGTGTTATCAGGGTTTCAATTTAGCCATGGAAAGGGTTTTAACAAGCAATTGGGAAAAACAATGCCTTTAAATGAGTTTCTAATGGTAATGACACTACTATTCTTGTCTCCATTTTTTGAAATAAGTTTCTATGATTCAAATAGATTCTATGAAATTGAAATGGTTTTTATATTTGCTTATTATGCACAAGCACTCTCATTTCTATGAAAGAGATGGGTCTCTAGAATTCAAGACATACAGAAAAGATCATGTTGTCACCACTACCACCTCCAAGTAAGTCTCAGAGCCCTGATTTTAACCCTCTAGATGTCACTCTCTCTCAAGAGATCCTACACTTCCTACCATCGACTTAATCGCCTTTGTCTCCACTGTAATCTCCAACTTAAACAACCTATTCGATAACGCCCAACCCCCTATTACGACGACGAAACCCTAGATGTATTCGAGCTCAATTACAAACTGGTATGTATGTAGTTCATAATCGCCCAAAGCCCTTACTTTTTTACTGTTATTATCTGCAATTTGTCTGTGCTGAGAGGAAATTTTCAAATTTAGGGTTTTCAAGCAGAGGACATGAATTTTTTGTATGATTAAGTAAAAAAATCGAAAACCCATCTTAATGTAGTCCCATTTCCTTTGAAGAAAGTCTTGATTTTTTTTTAGGTGTAATTTATGAGATTATGTGATTTTGAAGACCATTTAAGCCTTCATTGTTTGTGTTATTTAATGTTTTGTGGTTGAATGAGTTACAATAAAGAATTACAAAAAAATGAAGTGTTAAATTTTAGATTCATGTTGGAGTTACGATAGAGAATTGCTTTAAAATACAGTTATTTTTAGAATAGAATCATTTATTGTGGGATCTTAATCCAATTGTTAATTGGTGGGTTTGCAAAGATACATGCAGCAATACAATGAGGTGGAGCTTTCAACTATTGGAATGGGTATCTCTTACTTTTATAGTTCAATAACATTAAAATGCTTGTCAATTTCTTTTTTTTTTTTTTTTTTTTTTTAGGTAGGGTTTAATTTATGGTATATAACTAAATATTTATGTTACTATGTACCAAGCATAGCTTCATTTCTTTTATGATGCACAATAGCAATCCATATTCTTTATATCACATTGGTTATAAGCACCCATCATAGCTTCACTTCTTTTTGTTTAATAAATAGACAATTTTTTTGGTTAACTTGCTTGATTATATTTTTGCCACTCCAAGTTTATAGAGAGAATTGGTGCCCTTGATTGTTTGAGCTAATCATGCTGTCATTGTTTTATATGAAGCTAGATTTATAAATGAGCAAGCATGGTGTTAACAGGCAAACAAACTTTTCTTCTTGATCTATTTAAAATTTTCTAGTGGAGCCAACAAATGGGGACACTCTTTCCCATAGTTATTGAAGAAGGTCACCTATATAGCTACCTCTCAATTAAAAACTGCACAAACTTGGCACACATGACCGCCTTGGCATGAGAGACTTGTCGGAGAAGATAGCACTCGAATTGGGTTCCCGGTTTGGGAGTTAGAATCGAATTTTGATCTAGACAAACTAGTTTCTTAAGAAACTTAGAATTCGAGGTGTTGACGACCCAAAATCACCAAACAGTGTCAGATTAGTATGAAACTTGACAGACATGACCGCCTTGGCACGAGAGACTTGTGGGAGAAGACGGAACTCGAATCGGTTTCCCAATTTAGGAGTTAGAGTCGGATTTCGGTCTAAGCAAACTAATTCCTTAAGAAAATTAGAATTCAAGGTGTTAACGCTCCAAAATCACCAAACAGTGTCAGATTAGCATGAAATTTGGCACACATGACCGCCTTGGTATGAGAGACTTGTGGGAGAAGATAGGACTTGAATCGGGTTCTCGGTTTGGGAGTTAGAACTAGATTTCAGCCTAGGCAAACTAGTTCTTTAAGAAACTTTGAATTCGAGGTGTTGATGCCCCAAAATCACCAAACAGCGTCGGATTAGAACGAAACTTGGCACACACGACTACCTTGGCACGAGAGACTTGTGGGAGAAGACAGGACTCAAATCGGGTTCCCGGTTTGGAAGTTAGAGCCTGATTTCGGTCTAGGCAAACTAGTTCCTTAAGAAACTTAGAATTTGAGGTGTTGACGCCCTAAAATCACCAAACAACGTCGGATTAGCACAAAATTTGGCACACACAACCACCTAGGCACAAGAGACTTGTGGGAGAAGACGGGACTCGAATTGAGTTCTCGGTTTGGGAGTTAAAGCCGGATTTCGGTCTAGGCAAACTAGTTCCTTAAGAAACTTCGAATTCAAGGTTTTGACACCCCAAAATCACGAAATAGCGTCGGATTAGCACAAAACTTAGCACACACGACCGCCTGGGCACAAGAGACTTGTGGGAAGATGAGAATCAAATTGGGTTCCCGGTTTGGGAGTTAGAGTCAGATTTCGGTCTAGGCAAACTAGTTCCTTAAGAAACTTAGAATTCGAGGTGTTGACACCCCGAAATCACCAAATGACTTCGGATTAGCACGAAACTTGGCACACACGACCAACTTGGCACGAGAGACTTGTGGGAGAAGACGGGACTCAAATCGGGTTCTCGGTTTGAGAGTTAGAGCCGGATTTCAGTCTAGGCAAAATTATTTACTTAATTATCTTTGTAATTGTATAGTAGTTAAATTTTTATGTTTCTTTGTAATTAACATATTAACACATAATTATATTGTCATTAATTATTTTTGTTTTTTGTTTTCAAATATTTCCTAAGTAGGAGTTTGCTTCTTGTGAAATGCATGCCTGTGAAGAATGCGACTAACTTTTATTTTTGTTACCCACAGAGAATGATGAGGAAAACTTTTGTTTTTGGTTTATGTTATTTTGAATTGTGAACAACATTATGTATTTAAACATTATATATGTATTATGGAACATTATGTAGTGGGGTAATTTTGCTAATTTGTAGTTATGAATGCAAGAATATTTTTATTATGGAGAAATTATTATTTTTATACAGGAATTTTTATATTATTATGCAATTATTGGTTTATTTTTCAATTTTTTTTTCATTTAATAAAGGTAATTTAAATATTTTTAATAATTTTATTGCAAGAAATTTTTTTTTTTTTGGGCGATGGCACCACATTGTCGCAAAAAACATTAGAACTAAAATGTATTTTTTTGGCGACATAGGCAATGCCATCACAAAAGAAATTGGCAACAAGGTCATGCTGTTGTAACAAAAAAACATTTCGTGACAGCATTTTTTGCCTTCTCAAATAAAACTTTTAGCGACGGTACAACATTGAAGTCAAAAGGTCTTAATTTTACATATTATAGGCGATAGTAAAATGCAGTCAAAAGGCAACATTTGTCGTCGCAATGATGCCATTGCTAAAACGTATTAGCAACGCCTTTGTTGTGACCCCCCTTTGCCGTCGCTAAAAGTCATTTTCCGTCGCTAAATTTTTTTGAGACGGCATTAGGAGAAGCCGTTCGCAAAAAACTAAAATTTTTATAGTGCAATCTTATCTTATTTGCATAAAAAAATAACATCATCCACAGGTTCAACAAACTATAAATTTAGAAGTATTTATCTAAAATTTATTTAGAAATAAAATTAATGGTAAAAATTAATTTCACTTATAGAAATAACATTTCATCAATTTAATCTCCACTACTAATATCCTGATAAATTTTGGGACATATTTATGGATCCAAGCTTTTTTGTTTTCCCTTGGTATAGCAATGTTGAGTTTGGAGCACCGTCCATCAAATCAATCTCAACCATTAAATCTAAATAACCAAAAATAAATAAATAAATAAATGTTGATTAGTATTGATTAAAATTAAATGTAAAAAATGAGGTAAGTTTTCATGTTTTTGTTTACTATGAGTCCTAATTTTACTGGTCATAATGTGATCCAGTTTGTCACATAGTATGATTTACTTATCAAATTTTTTGACACTTGATTTGTTAAAACTAATATTGATACATCATAGATGGACTTGTCCACAACTCACGGATAAACCACCAAGATGATTATATAGTCTCTTATGCATCATTGCTCGAGAGATTATATGGATTAGGAAGATCACATAGTTATATACTTATTCAATGGTATTCTCTTAATTTTTCATTATTTCTTTATTTGTAAGGCCATACAATTTTTGAAGCACTTGTTATTTGATTGAATGCCGTGAATATGAAATTTTGGAAACACTTGAGAGGGATTCCTATCCCTAACTTTCTTGTTCGCCTATGTCAATTTATTCATAATAGAAAAATCTCTTGTCTTTGTATTTCAATTTATTCACGCAAAAAAGTAAAAAATTTATTGTAAAATATATTTAGGAACTAATTCTTGTCATCACGAGGGTCGTTACTAAAATGTTACACTAAAAACTTAAAAAAATAAAATAAAATAAAATTATCAACAAAATTTTAAAAATGTCACTAAAGTGGTGTTTGATAAAATTGAAAACTGAAAATTAAGTATTGACAATTGGATGTTGAATTTTTTAAGTAGAAAAGTTGAGACCAGATAAAATATGTTAACACTAATCAGAAAATCGGTCTCATGCGGAAGTTACGGGAATGTGCTTACGTACCTACAGTAACTTCATTCAATCAAAAATTGAGATTTTGAGCCCAGCAGTTGTTGGAAATTTTTTAAATGACTTGCATCCCCAACATTGGGCCAACGCGTACTTCAGGTACCCGTTGTTCATACATTACTTCACATGTAATACCCATTGCATATTATGAACATCAACATTTTTTTTTCCTTTCCACAAGGGCCATAGGTATGGCGAGATGCGGTCCAACGTTACAGAATCACTCAACAACTGGATCCGTGAAGCTCGTCACCTGCCCATTACTCAATTGGTCGATGCGATAAGGGAAAAATCATGGAAAAAATGTCAAACCGTAAAGTTAAATCTAGCAGTTGGGTTGGCGCAATTTGTCTGAAAATGGAAAAACTTTTGTTGTCCGAGTTTAAAGATAGCAGGTCGTGGATTGTTAGTCAGTCTGACGACAACGTTTTCGAGGTGTGTTCCCACTCATCGGTGCTAGTCGACATTGGCATTCTCTCATGTTTCTACTTCCAGTGGCAACTAAATGGTTTCCTATGTTCCCACACAGTTATTACTTTCGAAATAGTGGTAGGAATGTGTACGATTACATTGAGTCGTTTTATCACGTGGTGAAGTATAGGCAGCGTATGCATGGTCCATCCACCAATTCCCACAGTGGAAAAACCCAAGTTCACAACCTCAGACTATCTCATTGCACCACCTATTTACAAGCGTCCTCCTAGGAGACCCAAGCGTAAAAAAATTCCATCAAATGGTGAGGTTGTTCAACATATTTGGTGTGGTCGTTGTGGCAAAATGGGTAACCATAACAAGGAAACATAGAAGGAACCAATGTAACTTACTCATTGCGTTATTTTTGTTCATCACGAACTATTACTGAATAGTTGGTAAACATTTTCTTGCTTTTGCTAAAATAATTGTCGTGCAATAGTACTTGTTCACAAAACGACATCGTTTGATTATTTATTAATGGAAGTTTATGAAATATTATATATTTATTACATTTTGGCTCAAATCATGAAATACGTGAACTAAATAAAAAAACCTTCCGGTCGCAATAAGTTTCGCTGGTTTTTTTACCGTATCACTTTGTCATTCGTCACGCCAAAAATCCAACATTAGTTTTGTCGCAGCCCATTCTTTGTGTGACACCTTCTTTTGTCGAGCAATATGTTGTATTGCATTGTTCAATAACAACAAACATTTGCTCATCAATGCAGTATTTAGTTCACCACCACGATAGTGGGGTGCTACATTGCATTCCCTTACCTATTATACAATGATTGGGAGTCATGCAAGCTTTGTATGCGAGATGCTATAAAATCATACAATTGCATTACCCAGTTTCATTTAAATGAAATTCCTTATGTTCACATTAACGCTTGGCCCCAAAATAATCTTACAATATTCACGGTGTGCACTTATCACAGTTATGTAACCTATGTACAAAAAAAAATAAAAACCCACTAACAGCATTATCCTCGCCAAAGATGTGATGAAATTATTAAATTACCCCATCACAACGTCAGCCACACCACCCACGAGGAACACAGTGAACTACAAACTGTACCAAGAGTAGAAGCAATCCTAACAAGTAACATATTATTCCAAACATTATGTAACAACCTCGACCCATGATTAACGGATAATCCATGATTAAGTATGCCTAATGAGTAGTTAAGATGAAATCTTAAATTAATTGCATGTGTGTTGCATTATTTGAGTTTAAATCTATTCGTGGTAGAAATATCTATTTGTATTTCTGTTTTGTTCTACGAATTGAAGGCCTTATAGGCATCTAAATACGAAATTGACTTGATTTATGTGTTACATGGAATTTTTGGAATTTTCTGGTAGGTTTAATTAAAATTCAATTCAAAGCGATTAAATTAGAATAATTAATGCCCGTTTGATTAACTTTAATTAATCACCACTAAGTAAGCCTATATAAGGCCCCTTATGTGCTTCAACTCATTCCTTTTCTTCATTTTTGAGCCTATAAACACAACAAACTTGAGAAAGAGAAAGAGAGACCAAAAGGGAGATCAAAGTCAAGAAGAAAAAAGAGAGAAATGCTAAGGGTGATCAAGAATTGGAAGGAATTGGTGATAGTTGTTGAGCCTAGCTAGAATCTAAGGGAATTGTGGACTTTAGGTAAGAAATCAACTCACACTCTATGAGTTTAAGTTACCTTATGCATTAAAAGAGAATTGAGGCTAGATGGTAGAATTGAACATGATTCATGTATGCATGTGCATATCATAAAGTTTTGAGGTTGTTTTTGCAAGAATCTTCACATGCATGACCTTCCCTTAGCTTTGGTTTCACAATTCAACATGATTTTGTCGTGAACATCTCAATAGATCATGGTTTGGTTGGTTGAAGAGTATATCATCTCATGCATGTTATAGTTTGGAAAACTTCAAGTTTGATTTTAAGCAATTAACATGCTTTGGGCCTTGATTTCAGGAAACGATCTTTAATTCTCCATGATTTACAAGTTTACAAGTGTTTTCTCAAATTTTGGAGCCCAAAGGTTGCATTTGAAAGCTTTGAATTCGAGTTTTGAACTTGGGAGTGCAATTTGGAAATTCCAGAATTCTACTCTCCGTTCGAACGATCGAACATGCGTTCGAGTGACCATCTGTATTATGCACTCTCGCTCGAGCGACCAAAAGTTGGCTCAAGCATAAATTGCATGCTCCCAGAAGTTTTCTTGTCATGTAGACCGCTCGAGTGACATGAGTTGCGCTCAAGCGAAGATTCGGTCACACTCTAGAGCGACCGTCAAGCAGTCATCGAGCGAAGAATTCACAACACCGTATTTTCGCAGAGTTTACAGACTGCTTAAGCAAAGGAAGTTATGCTCGAGCGACCACTCACATGTTTGGATGTCCGCTCGAGCGAAGGAAGTTGCGCTCGAGCGAGACCCCTGTTTCTAGCATATTCTCCTAAGTGTTTTCAAGTGCATTTTAGCATCCTCATTGCATCCTAGGCATTCTTAAGCCAAGATTAAGATATAATAATGAGGATAAGACTTAGAAACATACTAAGAATGAAACGTAATGAGTTAAGTATATTCCAAGTGTGTGTTTCAATCTGTGTATCTGTTATGTTTGTGTAGGTCACGCGCCGTAAGCTATCTGATTTGTCTATTTTGTCTGTCTACTTTTGGAGCTATCTATGAGTAATAACTCTGTAAAGTTATGTTTCATTATAAGTATTTTCTAACTGATATGATACGATCTGTTTTCTGAAATGCTATTTTATGAATCATGAATGAATGTCCATTTTTCTGAAATGTATTTGTGGCATCGTTAGTTCACGTGGCCCTCGTCTGGGGGTAACAATACCGTGGCCAATATGCACATAGCCCTTGGCCAGGGGTAACAATAATGAGGCTTATATGCATGTGGCCCTTGCCCGGGGGTAACAATACCGAGGCTTATGTTCACGTGGCCCTCGCATGGGGGTAACAATACCATGGCTACTTGTGCACAAGATGTGGACCTATGTGGTCATCGGTACAGACTATGCAAAATTGGTATGATATGATAGCTAAATGGATGTGCCATATATAACTGCTATGATTTCTGGTTAAGTATGCGAATCTGAATTTGTATCTGATTTGAAATCTACTATGGGATATCATTCATTAAATTCTTTACTTTATTATTATTCACTGAGCTTCTGCTCACTATTTATATTATGTATGTAAGTGATCAGGTGCGTGACTAGGCTCAGAGCTGATCGCTAGACTTCTGTTTTGTCGGCCACCCTTTGTACCTCCGAGGAGGTTTTGAAAAGAGCCGAATGGTCATGTTTTGTGAACGTTAAGAATTTGTTTTGTTTTTAGAATATGAACAAGTTTTCTGTTTATCTGTATATTGGGCTAAGTCCTTTTTGATTATATCTATAATGAATGTGACAGGAGACTACTGTAATTATGACGTCACATGTATGTAAATATAAAGTTTGAAATTTCTATCTCATGTATGTCTGCATAGCTCATTGGATATTGTATTTTATATATTTGCTTCCGCTAGCCCCTTAATCCTATGTAATTCTGTATAGAGGCCTTTGGTAATCCAAGGATTACTGGTCGGTTATAACGCTAAACCTGTAGAGACAGGTTTGGGTCGTAGCAGAGTGGTATTAGAGCACGTGTTATACGGCACACATGAGTCCATATGAGCTAAAAAATGTCTTAGAAAAGATTAGAGACATTCCATCTGCATATGTGAGTGAGTATTTGTTTCTGTAAACGTGAAAACTGAATCTAGACATGAATACATGGAATTGAAATGAATAAACTGGAACTAAATACTCTGAACGTTATGACACTACAACAAAACTGAGCTTTTACGGCTCCACATTAACGATATATAGTAAATGCAAGCCGTAATTTCTCAATTTTACGACTTGCTTTTTTTGCATGTCGTAAATAATTTTCCAACCACGACGTGTCTATTGCGTAGGTCGTAAATGCTAATAATGATAATTTTTTTACGACTTGCAATATTAGCCGTAAATAATAAAACTTTCTACGACGTGCATTTGGCATGCCGTTAACACATCAATTATAAACGACACGCGTACACCAGCCGTTAAAAATATTGAACATTTTACGGCGCACAAAAAGTCAGTCATTAAAAATTTCATTTTTCACGACGCACAAAAAGTCAACCGTTTAAAATATTGGACTTTTCACGGCATGCAATTGCTGCCGTGAAAGATATGACCCCAAAAAAAAATGTGGGAAAATGAAAAATTCAGGCGCCAAACACCCAAAAAAAAAAAAATTAAAAAAAAACAAATACTCTGGGCTTGTTTGGTTTGTTTTTCGAAAAAAATTTGGGAAGAGAGTTTAGAAATTTTTTTGGTTTGTTTGGTTGTATATTTTGACAGTAGTTTTGGAGTTTGGGAGTTTGGGATGATTTGATATTTTGTTGTAATTGAGTAAATGTGTGTGAGAAAAAAAGTGATTGAGAATGAGAGAAAAGAGAGAAAATGTGATTGATTGATGTATAAGAGAGAGTGATTTTGAAAATTTTTTAAGAAAAATCTCAAACCAAACAATTTTTTGAATTTTTTTTTCTAAAACTCAAACCAAACATACGCTCTATTTTTTGTCTCTCGGGCACTCCATGTTTCTCCTTTTCTCTGCCATTCACACAAGCACAAACCCTACGCCACCATTCAAAACCACCACCACCAAAAATGTTTCACGGCGTGGTGGCGCCGCGCTGTTTCCCCACCGTGAGGTCGGTGGCGAACTGAACAAGGCAGAGAGCAAACACGAAGAAGGTGGCTAACACGAAACGTAACAGGAGCAGCATTGGAGCAGTAGTGGGGTTCGGTGGAGAGATGAAGGAAGTTCGGTAGCAGTGCGTGGAGCCGCCTGCACTCCACCATTGCTAATCCTCTCGATTTCAGACCTTTTGCATCAGGTAAACACGCTCTCTCTCTCTCTCTCTCTCTCTCTCTCTCTCTCTCTCTCTCTGTTCCCCAATTTCAAACCCTAACTATAATTTTCAACTTCTCAGATCTTTGCCCCTTCGTTGTTCAACTTGTCAAGAGTTTCTTCACCTTGAATTTGCTAAACCTGTAGTTTTTGCCTCTTGTAATTAATTTGATTGATGTGGATTGAAGAAAAGGTGCAACACTGAATGAGCTTGTTGAACTCAAAGGCTGTTCTTCTTGCCTGTTTTTTGAGGTAATTGTTTTAATTGTTTCTCTTTTGGTAGTAATAAGTAGTGTAGTGCTTAGCTCTGTTTATTTATTTTTATCACTGATGGATTATCAAATGAATCAGCAGAATATGTTTTGAGTCAGTGTCATTCTTGGAACTTGAGTTTGTTTCACTTTCTTTTGTAATGTTTTGGTGTGTTAACTAGGTGTGGGTTCTGATATTTTATAGAGTACCTAGTGCTACAGGATTTTTGGAGGATGCTTGGGGATTGAAACATGTTGGAGCTATAGAGCAGAGTAATATATTTTATACTGTGTCTTTTTCATGGGGTTGATTACATTTTCTTCTACAATTTCAGCGCAGAAAACATAAAGACCTTTATCTATGGATGGAAAAGTGTCCCAATGGTCCATCAGTGAAGTTCTTAGTAAATGCTGGTAATTCTTTGCTCCAATCTCAAATGATATTGTTATATGAGATTTATAATGTATTTAGGCGTGTGCTCTTGCCTGTTTTGCTGGTTTTCTAAAATGTATATGTTTATGGACAACTTTTTCTCCTTTCATTCTCTTAAATACACTGAGAGCCGTTACCTGGTTATTGATATTTGATTTGTTTATCAAGTGCACGCCATGGAAGAATTGAAGCTTATTGGAAATCATTTGAAAGGCTCACGCCCTCTTTTGATTTTCTCGACTAATTTTGATAGACCCCCACTGGAAACTTTTGAAAGAGATAATCATGCAGGTATGCTGATCTTCCTTCCACCCTATAAAGTGATCTTCCCTTTTTTACTCTTATTTTCGTTCTCTCTCTCTTTCTCTTGGGTTTGTTTTCAGAAGGTGTATATTCTCCTTTTTTTGCAAATTAGTGGAATATTTTTTTCTTTTCTCAGGGCTAAATTTCATTATGTGTTATTCTCTTTATAGTGGTCAGATTTGTAAAAGTAGCACTAACTAACTAAATTTTGTTTTTCACAAATCATCCATCACCTACAATTCTTATACTCGCACTTAGGACAGTGGGAAACATTGTTACTAGTGATGATGCCCAAACTCAGGTATTAATGATCTCTACTTCTGTACTGTTAGTTCTTACCATAATATCAGTTTGATGCAATATTTTCAATTCTTCATATTCATTCACTGCATTTCTGTACTAGTACCAACATCAAAGATAATATTCTTGTAATCAATACAATTACCATATTTGTTAATATATTACAACTTATTGTAGTAGATTTGTTTTGTCATTCTAGTAATGAGGGCTTTTATCCTCATTTTATTCACGATTGATAGGACATTTTTTTTAATCTTTTCCAACTAACATCTATCTAATCTGAAATCATTTGTTACTGAAGATATAAATTTGAGTTAGAAATTTGTGAATTATTAGTGGGGCCATCTAGAGTGTTGTTTATGGATGAAATATCACCTGGGCTAGATAGTTCAACTACTTATAAAATCATCAAGTATCCAACTCGTGCACTCGACGGTTCTCGACTTCAACATGCTCCTGAGACTTATGAATTATTTGATTGTTCATTTCCTTTTGGGTTCACAATGTTCTTCATTTTTATGCAAGCTGCTGGTTATACATATGTTACAAATTATTGATTGTTCTTTTTCTTGACAAATTGATGGTTTCTCAGCGAGACACAATCCTTGACCAATTGCCATCCTTTGGAGAGAGCAGAATCAATGACAATGCCTGTTGATTCGAAACTGAAGCTCAATGCTGAAGTGGGCAGGACTCTAGTTCCAAAAAAACTTAAAGCAAACGATCCTCATAAGAGGGACATGACTTATGAGGAGAAGCAGGAACTCAACACAAACCTTCAGAGTTTACCCTTGGAAAAATTGGACAGCATTGTCCAGATCATTAAGAACAGGAATTTGGCGCTTCTCAACATGATGATGAGATTGAAATGGATATTGACAATGTTGATGCAGAAACACTTTGGGAACTTGATAGTTTGACCTCCAAGAATGTGATTATGTGTTTAAATGAATTGTTTTGTTTAGGGTGAAGAGGGACAAGATGATTACATCTACAAGATTGTGGAAATTTTTGAGGGAACAGATGGTCTACCTTATTTTTCGGCTCAGTGGTATTACAGAGCTAAGGATACAGTAAGGAATTCAGAAATGTCCTACTAGTACTGTTCCATTTTTTGATGTAATAGAATTCTAATTTCAAACTACTTGTTTCTATGCAGATTATTAAGAGCAGTTCTAACCTTATTGATAATAAGCGTGTATTTTTTTCTGAAGTCAAGGATGATAACCCTCTAAATTGTCTTGTTGAAAGGCTTAGAATTGTCCGACTGCCCTTAAATGTATGACTCACTTTGGGTCCTTGAGAAGTCCATGCATTTCTGTGTCTGCATAATAATGGTTGACCTTTTGGGTTTTTTAGCAGGTGGATTTGTCTGTGAAGGATGCAGCAATTTTGAATTGTGACTATTACCGTGATATGATGTATCTACTGCCATATTCCTCATTTTTTAGCCTGCCACTTGGTATGTTCTTTTCTTTAACAAATGAAATGGTGTGCTTGTTATTTTGATCCACTTCAATGGGATTTTTTTAAATGGAGGAAAATAACATACTTCTGCTCAGTTTTAAGAATCTGGTTGTCTTGCAGATAATATGGGAGCTGGTAGTGAATCAGATTCCACAATCTCAAGTGAGACTGATCTTGCTGGACCAGTTGGTATCAAGTTTGATACTGAAGAGGTTTCACTAGTTGAGGAGCACAAGAAGGAAGAGATGACCCTTCTAGATCTCTACTCCGGCTGTGGTGCAATGTCAACAGGTCTTTGCCTTGGCTCCAACATGTCTGGTGTTAACCTTGTTACTGTAAGTTCTTAATTAATGTTATTTATATGTTTCCTTTGCCCACTACCAGATTGAACAATTTTTTTCTTCTATGTTTGTGCTTAAATTTTGGGCTATTTATTTTGTTTATCTATTGTGTTTGTTCATTTCTTTAATTTGCAGTCTTCCTTAATGAAATATTAGTTGGATAATGAACTATTCGCCTTAATATCATTGCAGAACCCAGATCCAGCCATTGCAGAGGCACCAAAAGAATCTAAAATAGTTAGGAGTTTGCGAAATAAGAGGATTGGTGACTTTTGATATTTTATTTTAATTTAATGGTATTTTTAACAATATGTTAGAAAGTTAGATATGCATAGTTTTGGATGGTTTAAACTTTTTGTACCGTTTAGAACTTAAGGATATAGTTTTCGAATGTTTGGAATGTATAGACAATTGTTGAATGTTTATAATTTATGGATATAGTGTCTTTTTGATGTTTCAAACAACATTTTGTTGGTTGATTGATGTTTTGTGATACTTATTTATAATATTTGTTAGATTGTACAAAATTGGTCAAATAGAACCTGTTGAATTTAAAAATTAAATTTAAAAAAATTACATATTCTACGACAGGCATAATAAGTCGTCGTATTACATATTTTACGGCGCGCAATCAGCTTCGTTATTTGTCTCACCAATTAACGGTGTGCAAAAGTAGTCGTAGAAAAAGTAATAACGATACACAAAATCTGCCGTTAAATAGTTTTTAACGGTGTACTATAGCATGTAGAAATAGTAACAACGACTCACAAAATTTGCCATCAAATAATTTTTGACGGCGTGCGAAGCATGTCGTTGAAAGTGAATGACTTTCTATGACTGGTCATAATATGACGCGCAATGCACGTTGTAGAAAGGTTTTTACGACGTGCATTGCGCGCCGTAAAAACCTTTTTTTGTTGTAGTGTGAAATGAACTTTTGCCAATGTTTATAAGTGCTCTGTTTACTTATAGTAAATGGAAAATAGATGAAGTGATGATACAGTTGGATTTTTTGAGGCCCAAATGAGCCGAAAGGCTGAAACATGGCTACTAGAAACTGAAAAGATATTTGAGTTGTTTCTATGCTCAGAAATTCAAAAAGTTCTTTTGGCCACCTATACGTTGAAGGAAGAAGCTAGACGTTGGTGGATACTTATCCAAGATCATAGTGGGACTATGACGTGGAGCTAGTTTAAAGTGATCTTTTATGAGAAATATTTCCCTCAATGCTTCAGAGACCGTAAAGTGTCAAATTTCAAGAACTTAAGTAAGGCAAGATGTCCGTAGCCGAGTATGAGGCTAAGTTCACCGAGTTGGCTAGATTGGCTCCTCATATGGTCGACACAGATTACAAAAAGGCTTGAAAATTTGAAGGGAGATTAGATCTGGACGTATTTGATCAAGTAGGCGTTCTAAAGTTGCCTATATATGTGGAAGTACTTGATAGAGCATTGATGGCAGAGGCCATTTTGGCAACAAAGAAACAAGCTCCAGCTCTAACGACTAAATGGAAGGGTAAAAGATCCGGATTTAATTTCAAGAAAGGTCAGTCATTTCCAAAAGGGCAGAATACAGGATCCTCCAGTAGCTTTAGTCAGAATAGTGGATCTATTCCAAACTATCCCGATTGCGGAAGAAAGAATAAAGGCACGTGTTACTGTGCCTCAAGTGCTTGTTTTCGGTGTGGCAAGACTAGCCACATGGTTAGAGATTGTCCGCTGAGATCTGATGATGTTAATTATCCTGTAGCAAGTTTGGCCGAGTCTACTTCTGTAGCGAGAACAAATGCAAGAGCTAATACTAGGGGAAACATAGGAAATCAGATACTAAGACAGGGGAGAGTATTCGCACTAGTACCCGGGGATGTACAGAACACTAAGTCTGTGGTGTCAGGTATAATTTCCATCTATAACCAAAATGCATGTCTTGATAGATTCTAGTTCTACACACTCATTTGTGTCGCATGCCTTTTCTCGAAAATTGACTAGACCTTTAGAACCTATGAATTACTTACTATCTGTATCTACACCATCTAGGGGTTCTATGGTATGTACTTATGTTTGTCCGGCATGTGAAATAGTAATGGATAATGTGACACTGTATGCTGATTTATTACCATTGGGTATTGATTATTTTGATTGCATACTGGGTATGGATTGGTTGACGAAGTATTATGCTACTATTGATTGTGTGAATAAATATGTTGTGTTTCGACCTTCGGGATTACCTAAATTTTTGTTTGCTGGGAATGTGGTAGTTCATCCACCATATCTGATCTCTGTCATGAAAGCCAATAAATTGTTGCAAAAAGGGTGTCGAGGTTACTTATGTTGTGTTTTGGTTATGAATGCTGATAATGCTAATGTTGAGAACATCCCTGTAGTTAACGAGTTTCCTGATGTATTCCCAACTGATTTGCCCAGAGATTTAATTGATAAGGAAATTGAGTTTATTATTGATGTTGTACCTGGAACACAACCGATTTCTAAGACCCCTTACCGAATGTCAACCTCTGAATTGAAAGAATTAAAAGTTCAACTCCAAGAATTGCTAGACAAGAAATTTATCCAACCGAGCACTTCACCTTGGGGTGCTCCAATGTTGTTCGTTAAAAAGAAAGATGGGTCCTTGAGGTTATGTATAGATTACCAGGAATTGAATCGAGTGACTATCTGTAGACTCGACTTTCTTTGCGCCCCCTTTCGAAGAGCTTGAATTGGTCCTACAATTCGGACTCCTGTCACGGTTCTGAATCTAATCTCACAAAGTGTAATACGAGACTGATAAACACCAAAGAGTCCAATCTGGCAAATCATTTTGGAAAATCGATTTTGAATCAAATAATACCAAAACTAGACTGTTTTGTCAGATTTCAGAGTCGCCACCTAAATATTTTATTTTTGAGAAATTTAGGAAACCCTAACTCGTGCCAAAGGTCACGTGTCCGTCATCACCAAAGTTGCCTCAGCTTGGGAACTTGGGTACGAGAGGGGAAGGTCCTGAAATGAGCACCCCCGCTGGCCCGATCAAAGATCGGCCTCTATTATCATGATATGTTGTTTTATAAACCTCATGTGTTCTTATTCGGTTATTAGCTAACTTTACTACGTGACGCGCACAAGCAAGTATAGACTAAGTCGCAAGACTTGGAACAATTCAACTCATGTTTGCTTTCGAAAATGGTTTGAATCTGTCACCCTCAAGTGGGCTAAAATGTAGATTTGCCATCAAACATGATTTGCCACTTCGCAAGGTGGGCTTAAAACTCACACTCGTTGAATTGTCCCAATTCAAGCAACGAAGCCTTCATCTATAGGCATTCATGCAGTTTATCATTTAAGCAAATAGCCTCATGGCAACACTCACACTCATGCAAGTATGCTAAAGCATAAAACTTACAGTGTACTCCAAGCCAAAACAAAAGCTAGTTAGAAACAATGCATGATCCTAACTATGTTAAGATGCCTAATGCAACACATGCAACATGAAATTAATAGGCTCAGCTACTAAGATAGCATATGAATGCAACAATTTGATAACATGCTTTGAAACACGTATTCAAATAAGTATTGAAATTGCAATGCAGTTTGAATGATGCGCCGAGCCTTGGTGCATACAAGACAAATGAATGATGCAAACATGCAAGCATAAGGTATGCTAAGGGAAAAAGACGTGGGGTTGGAAGACATGCACACACGCACGCACACTTATTACAACATTACGCCCTCGCGAAGGAGAGTCCGAATGAATAAGCTAACTAACTAGTTATGCTAATTATTACAAAATGAACTAATTAACTATTCTAGTTAACTAATTACAACAATACAACTGAATAACTAGCTATGCTAAGCTAATTAAAATACAACATTTGAATTGAATAATTAGCTACGCTAACTAACTAGTAAAGCAATTTAAACGGCCTCAAGGGACAAGGAATGCATGCATGCTCAGTTGCTCCACCCGAAAATGCCCTTGCCTTGCCATCGGATGCCTTTGTTTGCAATCGTTTGATCTCTAAAAACTGTACCAACTTCTAGATTGCCTCTGCTCCAACACAGGAACACACTTGCACAAAAATTCACTGGTGGCCGGTCGGCCACAAAAAGTGGCTGTCGGCCACCTCAACTGGCCAGTTGGCTACTTCAAGTGGCCGGTCGGCCACCCCCTTTTCTGGACTTCTACTTTTGCTGCAATAGAGAGCAAACAGAGGCAAAGTAATGCATTTTCAAGAAATGTGTGTGTAGACGTGCCCGAACGTCCCTGCTCCGGGCGAGATGGCGCGAAATCTATTTTGTTCTTAGCTACTACAGTTTGGACTCAATGTCACGGTTCTGAATCTAATCTCGCAAAGTGCAATGCAAGACCGATAAATCACCAAAGAGTCCAAATCCGGCAAATTGTTTTGGAAAACTGATTTTTATAAAGAAATGTCAAACATGGACTGCTTTGCCAGATACAGAGTCGCCACCTAAATGTTTTTGTTTTGGGAAATTTAGGAAATCCTGACTCGTGCCTAAGGCCACGTGTCCGTCATCACCAAAGTTGCCTCGGCTCGAGAACTTGGGTACGAGAGAGGAAGGTCATGCAATGAGCACCCTTGCTCGCCCGATCAAAGATCGGCCTTTACTAACATGATATGTGTTTTTGAAAACACATGTGTTCTTATTCCTGTTTATTAGCTAGCTTTACTATGTGATGCACACAGCATACAAGTATAGACTAGATCGCCTAAGTTGGAACAAAACATCTCGTGTTTGTTTGCTTGAAAATGGTTTGAAGGTGCTACTCGCAAGTAGGCTAAGACGTGGATTTTGCCACCCTCAAGTGGGTTTAGAAAACATGATTTTGCCACCTCAAGTGGGCTTAAAACTTGCATTTCGATGAATTGTTCCAATTCAAGCAATCAAACCTTCATCCACAGGCATTCATGCAATTAAACACTTAAGCAGTTAGCCTCATGGCAAGCATGCTATCATGGCAACACTCACACTCATGCAAGATGCTAAAGCATGAACACTTACAATGTACTCCGAGCCAAAACAATCAACTAGTTAGAAATCATACATGATCCTAGTTTATGTTAAGATGCCTAATGCAACATATGCAAAATGCAACTAAATAGGCTCGGCTATTCTAAGATGGCATATGAGATGCAACTTGATAACATGCTATTGAATACGTATTCAAGTAAATGTATTGAAATACAATGCGGTTAGTATAATACGCTGAGCCGGTGCATGCAATACGAATGAATGTATGCAAACATACTAGCATAAGGATGTTAATTGAAGCATGCCCTAAAACTAACCATTGAAAGCGGTTAAGTAAAAGGGAGAAAGACGTGGGGTTGGAAGACATTCACGCACTCACGCACACTTATTACAAAAGTTGGCCCTCTCGACGGAGAGTCCGAATAAATAATACAAACCAACTAATTAACTAACTACCCTAGCTAATTAATTATTACAAAACTCTTAACTAATTAAACAAATCAATTAAGTTACAAAACCAACTAAGTATAAAACTAAATAGGCTGCTACAGCTTTGCCTCGGAATGATGAATGATGCATGCTCAGTTGCGTCCTCCCGGAAATCCGTTACCATGCCTCATGTTGCCTCTGTTTGCACTGTTTTAGACTTCTGAAAATTGTGTCAATCTCCAAAACACTTCTGATCCACCTCATGGACATGCTGAGAGGTCATCGGCCAAGGGGCATGGCCATCGGCCAAAGAATAAACGTCATCGACCAATTTTGAGGCTATCGGCCAAATATTTATAGCCGATCAGCACACTAGATAGCCGATTGGCCATCTCTTCCTGCAAACTCTCCTTTTTGCTGCAACAGAGCACAAACAGAGGCATGGCAATGTATTTGCAAGAAAATGTGTGTGCAACTACACCCCTTATCATGTCTAAGACTCAAAGGTGTGTAGTGCTCAACTCTCAAGCCATCAATCACGCATTTCGATGCATGATAGCCAAAGAGGCCGAGTTGCACAATTCAATGTGAATGAAATGCACAAAAATACATAAATGTCTTAAACTCTATCATGTTTGATCAAGAGTGTCAGCGACCCAAAATTGAGGCACGTTTCATCACTTCAAGTATGAAACATCCCTCGTTTCTCGTGTTTGGCTTAGCACCCAAACCAAATACAATGCAATGCATGCACAACTTAACAAAGCTAATGGCATGCAAACAATGTAATGCAACATGAGCATGCAAGCATCATGCAATGCAACTCAAGCATGCAACAATAATATAATGGAACAAGCATGCAACAACATGCTATATATCAAGCATGTAACAACATGCAAATTATAAAGTCATGCAATGCAACTAGCATGCAACAACATGCAATGTACCAAGCATGCAACAACACGCAATGTACCAAGCAATGCAATAAACAAGCAACAACATGCAAAAATGAACTTAAACTAAAATGGACAGACCTCAATCATGCCCAAATCAGTGGCCAAAATGTTGAAATGAAGGTATGAAATGCAAGACAAGCATGCATGCCAAATAGCTCAAGGATTAAGGCATAGGAGGATAACTCTCAAGAGCACTTAAAGAGTGAGAAGCATGGACATGTGACAACATTACATGCTCTGAAATGGTGTATGAAATGGTGCCAAACCACTCAAGCAACACAAGTATGGCATGCTAGGAGGCTCAAAGCTTGAAGCTAGCAAAAGGGACTTACACCATAGCTATACAAAACATGAAGCATATGACAAGTACAACCCAAAACAGTCCTAAATCATGCCAAAATGAGTCTAAAACATGCATGGAGCAAAGCTAAAACAAGCCAACATGAAGGGTACAAGGCATGATGCATGTAAGGCCAATAAGGGTGGTTACACTATACCTACCAAGACCAATCATGAGATGACTCTACCCAGAAAAATTAGAGTTATATTATGGCAAAACAAGACCAAAAATACACTGAAATGATAGCCCAAAGGCCTAAGTATGGTGGCATGCACAATGACCCATTCTTAAGGCATAAAACACCAACTCTTCAAAGCATTGAAAGAGTGACAAATTTAAGGGCATGGCAATGAAACATGCTCTGAAATTACACAACAAATGATTCCAAATCATGAAAGTAGCCCAAGCAATGCATGCTAGTGGACTTGATACACAAAGCTAACAAGCTAGATTGAACCATGACAATACAAAGCAATGCATGCATGATCAAAACAACACAAATTAGAGCTTAAGCATGGTAAAATAAGGCTAAAAGCTTCTTGGAGTTGAGCCAAAACATACAAGAATGATGGTCCAAACACATGATGCATGTTATGCTAGCATGCAAGATTGCACTACAAGTATGTGAAGCATGCAAGATGCTATCAAACCAACCTAAAACACAGTTGAGGCATGCTATAATAACACCAAAAACTTGCTGAAATGGAACCAAAACATGCTAGACAAACATGCTACTTTGATGAGCCATCTATACAAGCAAACAAGACACAAGGAGAGGGGACCCTCTCCTATTTGGGACCTCAAAACTACCTTTCCACCACCAAAAATCCTCTGGATTTCAGTGGTGAGAAGGTCAAAACAAGGTGGCCCCAATAGCTTAAAAGGAAGGCACAAAACAAGGCCAAACAAGGCCTAAAGGGGGGGTAGACTACCCCCAACACAAAAGTGACCTTAAACAAACATTACAAGCATGCAAAATTAGAACTTTTTGTAGTAGAAAGTTAAGCTTAAATTAGCATGCAAATAGGTCCAATAGCTTAAACCAAAACAAGGGTTTAAAGGCTAATTGACTCACCCTTGAAGAACACCTTCAAGACCACAACTCCAGCAGCTTTCTGAGCTTAAACCAATCCAAAAACACTACCACCAGCTCCTAAGTACCTCAGCAACAAAAGGATGGTGTTCTAGTAGGTGCTTTAGTGCAAAAGTGTGAAGAAATTACACTTTTGAGCACAAACAAGTGCAAATATAAAGAGATAGGTAAAATATATATAGAGATATATATATAAATATAAATTCTATATCAACTTTTCAGAACCTCTGGAAAGGGAGAGGAGTCTCCCTTCTTATATAAATTCAATTCTCAAGCTTGTTGAACAAGCTTGAGTCTTGATTCAATCCCTCCATACACGTGTATGGAGGATGAAAATTATGCTCACCAGCTGTGCTGTATGAAGGATGAAAATTATGCTCACCAGCTGTCACAGCTAGCACAAAAATATCTGAAAAAGCAGATAGAAAGGTCTCGGCTAGAAAATATGGCTGATCGACCAAAAAGAGTGCCGATCGGCCTACACTTATGGCCGATGACACAAGGCCTTGGCCGATGGGTTGTAGGAATGGCCAACAAGCCACCCTCTTCCCTCAAAAGCAAAACCATAAGTCCTTAGTCCATAACCAAACACAAAACAGACAAGTTGAGAGATCTTAAGGTAAGGCGCGCGGCCGAGACCTTCGGGAACTCAAAACAAACACGAGTATGGATGATCATCGAGTGTTCAAACGATGACGTCCAAGTCTTGAGGATGGTCAAAAATGGGGTGTCTACAGTGTGTACTACTACCCTCCTTATCATTTCTCAAGCTCAAAGGAGTGTAGTTCTTAGCTTTCAAGCCACCAATCAAGCATTTTCATGCATGATGGCCAAAGAACCAAGTTTGTGCAAAGTCAATGAATGCACAAACAAGACCAAAACAACCACCACCCTATCATGCATGATCAAGGGTGACGACGACCAAGAAAAATGACACGTTTCATCACTTTGAGTATGAAACGTCCCATTTTCCTTGTGTTTGGATTAACGTCCGATCCAAACACATGCAATGCAACACAACATGCTTATCTTGCTCAAGTTTTACTTTGTTCACTTTTGTTTACACATTTTACATTACCAAATCATTCTTTAACTGGTTAAGTCCAAGGTGAGGGTCCTCTAATGAGAGAGGGGTCAACCAAAGGATGACTTAAGACATGAGAGAGATCATGCCGTTGGTTAGTAAAAATCCTCAAAAGAGGATTAAAACCATTAAGCACAAGTCTCAATCTCAAGCTTAAACACAACCTTAAGGCTAACCAACCTCAAAGAAAATGGAAAAGTGAAGAAATGAGAGAGGTTGTAAATATTTCAATGCTGAAATGGCATGCAAAATGATACTACAACATGCAAGCAACTCATGCACAACATGCTAAAAAGTCTAACTCACTAAGCTAGTGAAGATCACAACACTATAGGCATGCAATACAAAGCTCAACTGACCAAACCAGCTCTGGACAAAGTTAAAACATGCCAAAACAGTGGCTAAAACATGCTAAGATTGAATCATAAAAGGCTAGAAAAACATGCTCACATGTTAGCTTGCAAACAAGACTCGAGCAACTCTAAAAAAGCAATGAAAGAGTGAAGCAAATGAGCATGTGATAGAACTATAAACACTAAAATTACATGTAAAAAGACACTTCAACATGCAACCATCTCAAGCAAATCAAGTTTAAAGGGCTAGAATGCCAAGCTAGTGAAGCTATTTGCACTACAACTATGCAAAACAAGGCTCATATGACCAAGACAGTCCAAAACAGAGCTAAAACCAATCAAAATAGTAGCTAAAACATGCTTGAATTAAGCTAAGTTAAACCACAAAAACATACTACCATAGGATGCTAACTAGGCATGCAATGAGACACAAGGAGGAAGGCCAACCCTCCATTTTTGACTTCAAAACATACTTTTTACCACTGAAATAACTCTGAATTTAGTGGTTTAAAGGCCTAAAAAGTATGATTTAAAGGTGGTAAGAAATGGCACAAAAGACTTTCAAGCCAAAGAGCAAAAAGATAGACAACCCCCTAACTCACCAAGACTTAAACCACCATTTTGAAACCTTAAAAATAGAGTTTTTTATGGTTGAAAAACCAGGTCAAAACAGTGTAAAAAGATAGCCAAGCAATTGATTAAAACAAAGTCTGCAAAGCAAGTCCCTTACCTCTTGAAGCACAGCACAAAATCAGTCACAATTTGAGCTTAAACCACCCTTAGAAGCTCAAACAAGCCTCAAAGAACCTTCAGCTCCAAGATGAAGATGTTTGGTTAAGGGTCTAGGCAAAGAAGAGGTGCATCTCTACTTGTATGCACAAAAGGGCAAGAGAGAGAGAAATCTAGAGAAGAGTGTAGAGAGAGAGGATTTTTAGAGAGAGAGGCTCCCAAAATTTGATAACCTTGCAATATGAGAGATATGGACTCTATATATAGAAAAAAGAGAGCTTTTGGTCGAAAATATTGAATACAGGACAGCTGGCACAGTGTAGAATAGTTGGAGGAGAAATATCTACAAATTCTGAGCTTTCTGGACAGTTGTGGCCGACCGGCCACCATTGATGGCCGACTAGCCACTAATAGTGGCCAACAAGGGTCACTTCTGGCCGATTTGTGGCCGACAACTCCCCAGTGGCCGACAACAAAAACTGGTGCCTGCCCCGACTTCAAGCAGGCATATCTCCTTCATATGGACTCCTTTGCAGGTAATTCTTGAGCTTAAATTGAAGCCCTGGAAGTCTTCTTTCCAATGGTGGAAGCCTCACATCAAAATTCCAAGTGTGCAAGAAGTTATGCTCATTTTAGTGATGATTGCTCATTTTCAGCTCAATCGGATTGATGCACAACTTCAACCAGCCATATCTCCCTCATCTGGCCTCAGCTTAAGGAGATTCTTGAGTGTAAAATGAAGCCCCAGAAGTCCAATTTCCAATGGTGGTGGTCTTATAGCTGAAATCCAAGTGTACAAAAGATAGCCTGATTTAGCGAGGGCTGCTCGACTCTCTCTTAACGGTTCATGCCCAACTTCTTCCCCCAACTAGGTTTCTTCCCTCTCCTCCCATTTTCTTCAACTCCAAACCTCTAAACAAGATGTTTTAAAGATTTCTTCAAAGAGTTTACCTCTCCTTCATTTTTTTCCTTGCTCGATTTATCAAAAAGCACAACATTTAACGAAATGCGAGCCTCGGAACATCGTAGAAACTTTTTCCAAAAATATTTTGAAAGAGAGAGTTTTAAGGTCTAAAAATCATTTTGGACAAAATAGTTTTGGTCCAAAAAAGGGGGTGTAAGGTTGGGATTTCACTCTCTCTCCTTGCCGAAGAAATCGAACATTTGCACAACATAGCCTGCACCATCAAATAATCAATCAGTAGCGCCCAAGTCTTAAGGGCGGTCAAAAATGGGGTGTCTACACTATCAAAAATAAATATCCATTGCCCCAATTTGTTTGACCAACTCTAGAGAGCCCAAGTCTTTTCAAAAATTGACTTTAGATCCGGATACCACCAATTGAAAGTTAAATCTGAAGACATAGAGAAAGCTGCCTTCCAGACTAGATATGAGCACAATGAGTTTCTGGTGATGCCGTTTGGGGTAACTAATGCACCTGTAGCTTTTATGGACCTAATGAATAAGGTGGTCAAACAATTTCTTGATGAGTTTGTTGTTATGTTTATTGATGATATTTTGATTTACTCCAAAAGTAGGGAAGAACATGAAAATCATATAAAAACTGCTTTACAGACTTTAAGAGAAAATAAGTTGTATGCAAAACTGTCCAAATGTGAATTCTGGCCTAACAGTGTAGCATTTCTAAGACATGTTATTAACAAAGACGGCATATTAGTAGACCCACAGAAGATTGAAGCCATTATGGACTAGCCAAGACCAAGTAATGTGTCAGAAGTTAGAAGTTTTCTAGGACTTGTAGGCTATTATCGCCAACTTATGAAAGATTTCTCCAAGCTTGCTTTGCCACTCACTCAATTAACACAAAAAACTACACCATTTGATTGGTCTGATCAAAGAGAGTCTGTTTTCCTAGAATTAAAGACCAGGTTAATACTACACCAATTTTAACTTTGCCAAATGGTACTGATAGGTTTCAAATTTACAGCGATGCTTTGTACAAAGGTTTGGGGTGTGTATTAATGCAAAATGGGAAAGTGATTGCTTACGCTTCTCGACAACTCCGCCCACATGAAAAGAATTACCCAACTCATGAACTTGAATTGGCAACTGTGGTTTTTACATTAAAAATTTGGCGCCATTATCTGTATGGAGTGACTTGTGAAGTATATACGGATCATAAAAGTTTGAAATATTTTTTCACCTAAAAGGAACTGAACATGAGACAACAGAGATGCTTAGAATTGATTAAAGATTATAACTTACAGATTGTGTACCATCCTAGGAAAGCAAACACAGTTGTGGATGATTTGAGTAGAAAGTTCGTTGGTAATTTGTCATGTTTGCTCACCGAGCAGAGAGAATTGTTATGTAACTTGGAGAAAAATGAAATTAAAATTGTACTGCGAGAACATGGTGGAATCTTAGCCGCTATTTCTGCTTAACCTGTAATCATTATAGAGATTACAGAGAAACAATGTGAAGATGAGGTCTTGAAGAAAATTTTTGATGAGATTGATTCAAAACCAAAACTAGGATTTGTGTTGGAGAACAATGTGTTGAAATTTCATAATCGACTATGTGTGTCGGACTGTCTGGACTTAAGGAAGCGAGTTATGGCCGAAGCTCACAATTCAAAATTCGTTATGCATCGGGTAACACAAAATATACAAAGATTTGAAGCAAAACTTCTGGTGGCCTGGAATGAAGAAAATATTGCTTTTATGTGACTAAAGCTTGCATTGCCAAAAGTAAAAGCGAACATCAATGACCTGCTAGACTGTTACAGCCGCTTCCACTACAGAATGGAAATAGGAGCACATTACTATGGACTTCATTGTGGGATTACCTCGCTCTTCCCGAGGTATGGATTCTATTTGGGTCATAGTTGATCGTTTGACTAAATCTGCTCATTTCCTACCTGTGAAAGCTTTTTATAATGTGGATAAGCTAGCTAACCTATATGTAAATGAGATTGTGAGATTACACGGTGTGCCAGTGTCTATTGTATCTAACAGAGATCCTAAGTTCACTTCAAGATTCTGACAGAGTTTACAACAAGCTTTGGGGACTGAATTGAGACTAAGCAGTACTTATCACCCATGGACAGATGGCCAACCTGAACGACCATTCAAACAGAAGACTTGTTACGGATGTGTGCCCTAGATTTCCAAGGTAGTTGGGAGACCTACTTACATTGGCCGAGTTTGTGTATAACAACAGTTGCTATTCAAGTATCGACATGGCTCCTTATGAAGCTTTATATGGTAGAAAGTTCCGTTCTTCGATTTGTTGGGCCGGGGTAGGCGATGGCCATTGCTAGGACTGGAACTTGTGCAAGAAACAAATGAAAAGGTGAAACTAATTCAGCAATGATTGAAAATTGCACAGAGCCTCCAAAATAGTTATGCGGATGTCTAGAGAAGAGGAGAATATGAAGTCAGGAATCACGTGTTTATTAAATTAACCCTTATGAAAGGCCAAACGCGGTTTGGAGTGAAAGGCAAGCTAGCACTGAGATATATTGGGCCATATGAAATCCTTGAGAAAATCAATCCGGTGACGTATCGGTAGCCTTACCGCCAGTCACGGATCATATGTATAATGTTTTTCACATATCTATGCTTTGAGAGTATTTGAGAGATCCATTCCATGTGATTGAACCAACTCATGTGCTTCTAAAAGATGATTTTACTTACGAGAAATGGCCAATACGAATTGTTAATCGCTGAATCAAAAGACTAAGGAACAAAGAAATTCCATTGGTGAAGGTTGACTGGCAAAATCATGGAGAGACTTATGCGAAATGGGAGACCGAGGAAGATATGATGAAGAGATACCTATATTTGTTCTCTCTAGACTCGACATTCTTCCAAAATGAAGGTAATTCGAGTTTGGAGGACCAAACTCTTTAAAGGGAGAAAACTGTAACAAACCTGGCCCATGATTAACCGATAATCCATGATTAAGTATGCCTAATGAGTAGTTAAGAAGAAATCCTGAATTAATTGCATGTGTATTGCATTATTTGAGTTTAAATATGTTCATAGTAGAAATATATGTTTGTATTTCTGTTTTGTTCTGCAAATTGAAGGCCTTATCGTTATCTAAATAAGAAATTGACTTGATTTATGTGTTACATGAAATTTTTGAAATTTTATGGTAGGTTTAATTAAAACTCGATTCAGAGCAATTAAATTAGAATAATTAACGCCCATTTGATTATCTTTAATTAATCACCACTAAGTAAGCCTATATAAGTCCCCTTATGTGCTTCAACTCATTACTTTTCTTCATTTTTGAGCCTAAACACACAACAAACGTGAGAAAGAGAAAGAGAGACCAAGAGGGAGATCAAAGTCAAGAAGAAAAAGAGAGATAAGGGTGATCAAGAATTAGAAGGAATTGGTGATAGTTGTTGAGCCTAGCTAGAATCTAAAGGGAATTGTGGACTTTAGGTAAGAAATCAACTCACACTCTATGAGTTTAAGTTACCTTATGCATTATTGAAAGAGAATTGAAGCTAGATGGTAGAATTAAACATAATTCATGCATGCATGTGCATATCATGAAGTTTTGAGGTTGTTTTTGCAAGAATCTTCACATGCATGACCTCCCTTAGCTTTGATTTCACAATTCAACATGGTTTGTCATGAACATCTCAATAGATCATGGTTGGTGTCGAAGAGTATATCATCACATGCATGTTATAGTTTGGAAAACTTCAAGTTTGATTTTGAGCAATTAACATGCTTTGGGCCTTGATTTCAGGAAACGATCTTTAATTCTCCATGATTTACAAGTTTACAAGTGTTTTCTCAAATTTTGGAGCCCAAAGGTTGCATTTTAAAGCTTTGAATTCGAGTTTTGAACTTAGGAGTGCAATATGGAAATTCCAGAATTCTACTCTTCGCTTGAGCGACAGAACATGCGCTCGAGCGACCAATCTGTATTTTGCACTCTCACTCGAGCGACCAAAATTGGCTCAAGCATAAATTGCATGCTCCCACAAGTTTCCATGTTTTGCAAACCGCTCGAGCGACATGAGTTGCGATCGAGCGAAGACCTCAATCACACGTTCGAGCGACCGTCAAGTGGTCGTCGAGTGAAGAATTCACACAACTAGTACTTTTGCAGAGTTTATAGACCGCTCGAGCGAAGGAAGTTATGCTCGAGCGACCACTCACATGTTTAGACGTCCACTCAAGCAAAAGAAGTTGCGCTTGAGCGAGACCCCTGTTTCTAGCATATTCGACTAAATTTTCAAGTGTATTTTAGCATCCTCATTGCATCCTAGACATTCTTAAGCCAAGATTAAGATATAATAAGGAGGATAAGACTTCAAAACATATTAAGAACGAAACGTAATGAGTTAAGTATATTCCAAGTGTGTGTTTCAATCTGTGCATCTGTTATGTTTGTGTAGGTCACACGCCGTAAGCTATCTGATTTGTCCGCTTTGTCTGTCTACTTTTGGAGGCATCTGTGAGTAATAACTCTGTAAAGCTATGTTTCATTATAAGTATTTTCTAATTTATTTGATACGATCTATTTTCTGAAATGATATTTTATGAATCATGAATGAATGTCCATTTTTCTAAAATGTATTTGTGACATCCTTAGTTCACGTGGCCCTCGCCCGGGGGTAACAATACCGTGGCCAATATGCATGTGGCCCTTGGTCAGGGGTAACAATAATGAGGCCTATATGCATGTGGCCCTTGCCCGGGGGTAACAATACCGAGGCTTATGTTCACATGGCCCTCGCATAGAGGTAACAATACCATGGCTACTTGTGCACAAGATGTGGACCTATGTGGTCGTCGATACCGACTATGCAAAATTGGTATGATATGATAGCTAAATGGATGTGCCACATATAACTGCTATGATTTTTGGTTAAGTATGCGAATCTGAATTTGTATCTGATTTGAAACCTACTATGGGACATCATTCATTAAATTCTTTACTTTATTATTATTCACTGAGCTTCTGCTCACTATTTATATTATGTATGTAAGTCATCAGGCACGTGACTAGGCTCAGAGTTGATCGCCTAGACTTCTGTTTTGTCGGCCATCCTTTGTGCCTCCCGAGGAGGTTTTGAAGAGTCGAGCGGTCATGTTTTGTGAACATTAAGAATTTGTTTTCTTTTTAGAATATGAACAAGTTTTCTGTTTATCTGTATATTGGACTAAGTCCCCTTTTGATTATATCTATAATGAATGTGACAGGAGACTATTGTAATTATGATGTCACGTGCATGTAAATATAAAGTTTGAAATTTCTATCTCATGTATGTCTATACAGCTCATTAGAATTGTATTTTGTATTTGCTTCCGCTAGCCCCTTAATCCTATGCTATTTTGTACAAAGGCCTTTGGTAATCTAAGGATTACTGGTCGGTTACGAGCTAAACCTGTAGGGCGGGTTTGTGTCGTGACACATTATCACCGAGGTAAATACGCCAAAGGTTTCATTACATTAAACAAATGGTATCCCACGAACATGTTATAGTATTCGTGCATAACAACCTTCGTACAAATAATAACAAACCCACCAATGACATTATTAGCACCAAATACTAAGAAATACTTCATTGAACATTAACACATCAAACGTAACACCTACATCACTGTGTACAACATGTACTAACAGAATAAACGTCAACAACGATTAGTACATCACTTAACACACTATTAACAAATTACATATACCAAACGTGTCATGCTGTTAACAAAATTGTACCCCCAAATGATGTTAACATTATTCATATGCACTAACATTACACGGACAAATTGAAGATGTGCCCAAAAACACTCAGACATACCATTCCAGTCACACACATCCAGTCAAGCCAACAAAAACAATGTCCAAAAAACTTTTTATCCCGTTCTAATATGTAAATATCCCATGTGTAACAACGTATTTAATAACCAAGTCGAAATGTAAGCCAAAACACTCAAAAAAACCATTTCACTTGCATACTTCCAAGTAATTCAACCAAAAAAAAATTTTGTTGTTACGTAATTTCATCAAGTATCTAAACAACAAAAATAGTTCAAAAACCAAATCCATGTGCACATTGCACTGTATTAGGATGGGAATGGGAACAGTGCCATCAACGTACTATAGCACAAAGTCCTCTAATCGAGTCGTTTAAGAACATCTTAACTATTGCTGCTCATAACTCGAGTGGCGTTAACCCATCTATCGTATGGCAATGTTGCAACCATGCATGTACTACCTAATGATGTAGCAGACGAAAATCGCACAATCCGATCTGGTAAATAGTAGACAATCAATCATATCAATACCTCCATGATTGGAAAAACAAGTCTACTGTTTTTTTGTTTTTTAAAAATTAAAAAAATATTAAAAAAACCAAAAACCAAACCAACATCACAACTTACGCTTCCAGGCTCTATTATAGGCAATCCATAACTGAAACATGCAGGCCGTCGAAATCCGGCGTTCTAACACTACCGGCTGCCAATCGTGACTAGACAAATCTCGTATAATATTCTTCTATCCACTATTTCTACGAAATCAAAGTTTCATATACCTCAGTTGTATGACACACATATTCACTTCAAACCAACTGGAATAATTAACGTAGGTTAAAAAAAAAAATTTGCACATATTCCTACCTGTTGCCATATGAAGGGAAAAAAAATATTACGCCTTCTAACATGTAATTTCATGTTGACAAGCTTACCACTTTCAGCAATTCATTGTAATGTTCATCCCGCATTTCTCGTCTTGGTTTTGCAGAATTATAATGTTTCCATGTCCCGTTCACTGAGTCGTGCACCATTATACTCTAGTGTTTGGCATGGTATACCGGGTAATGCGTGTATCTGTGTCCTTTCACGACTTTGGTTTGCACATTCTGATACTTCACCTGCGAAAGTGCACTTGGATTCCTCATCACATCCTATTACATTTTGCCAAATGCAAAAAAATAAAAAAATAAAATTCAAACATTCTAAAAACCCAATGCGTATCACACTTCTGGGTAGGTGGGAATGTCTACGTATAAGTGTGTGCGCTTACAATATATACACTTACTGAGCATACGCTGCTAAGAACATAAGACGTGTCCCCAGTCTCGGTTCTGCCAATATATTTTTCCTACAACTCTATCAACATGGCTGCGTATACGTCAATTGCCTATATCAATCACCGACAATGTTCTTTCCGTTCAACTAACATCTCATACCAAACAAAGTCATAACTAGTATATTTATTCACATAGGAGAAACTTTATTCACACTATATTTACATTCCCTTGAATAGAGGATCGCTGCACTAGGTTATGAATATCTACGAACATAACTTGTATACCGGTTTCACCTCCATCCCAAATTACAGTCCTGTAAACAACTTCACATCATTTCCAATTTAAAAAATTACACTGTTCCTCATACGCAATTAAATAAATATGCATTGAAATTTTTAATGATTATCCGTCACCGTTAAAGGTGTGTACTCTTTCCAGAAGCTTCATTTCGTCATGGTCAAGCATGTTCCACACAGCATGCTTTCTGCTCATTCCAAATCCTTGCCACGTTTTATTTCCAACTTCAACAATCACCTACATTGGGGTACTCATAGTCGCTTAACCGAAATTCACGTCGTGCCTTGCTCTTAACTCTTCTCGCCACTGATGTCATGTCCGAACTAGGTCTAATGTCATTTCTCTTACCAGTCCTGTCCGAACTATGGCCTTCAATAATGATAACGGTGTCTACTTGCTCACCAACAACGATATTCTCAACATCACTATCTTTCTCCAAAATATCACATTTTGTATTGTCAACCTGTTCATCACCCAAATTAGAAACCCAGTCCATACCATCAACGTACTCTGTCGGACCTTTCACAATTTGGACAAAGCTTCCACCAACTTCCGATGAACGTTTACCACTATCAATTCACGGCAAATTATCTGACTTGTTACTTTTCCCCGACTGATTGTCTAATGCCGTCCACTAGTTGGAATTCTCCTTCAGAACTGACTCGGTCACTTCGTACATCTCACGGTCATCCATGTGGTCTTTCAAAGTTATTATCCTTGCTTCCAGTTTTCTAACTAGTGTGCTTAGACGAATAATTTCATAATCTTTTGCAACAATTACACTATCAAAGCCGATGAATAGGTTGCTGGCCTGTGCACCTAGCATCCTCTCCATCACCTCAACCTTACCATCTAGCTCACGCACACGGCCAAACTTTGCTCAAACTTCTATCTCCAACTCATTAATTTTGTTCAAAGCTTTTTTCAAATGTTCAGTTGCATCATTGGTGTCTTCACAAACGGTGGCCCCAAGTTGTGTGCATGACAGGTCTAGTAGATCGGGGAACAACACCAGCCATGATTCCCCAACTGCCAATATTTTACCTGCCTTGTAATAACCCGACCCTCTCATATGCTTAAATCTCTCATTAGATGTGTGATTATATGTGTTTATATGTTGGACATGAAATTCCATGTTTTAATGTGTGAATTATATGATTATGGAATTATATCTGTCGGTTATGAGAAAATCTGTTGAAATTACGACCTTTGGACTGTAAATTGAAAGCCTTAGAGGTGCGATAAACCGAAATTGACTTTACAGTTATGATTAGCATGATTTTTAGAACATAATATGAAGTTTTATAAAATTTGATTCGTAATGATTTAATTGGCTTTATTTGGTTAATTTTCTTAATTTAGCACTCTAGCTAAAGGCTGGTATATACTTAAGTTGTAGTTGAGACATAGACCCATCAAAAAAAAAAAAAAAAAAACATAACATATCTCCTAGGAAGGGTTCTAAGAAAAGAAAGAGAGAGAGACGAAGAGGAGAGTTCAATAGAGAAGCTTAGGGTTTGGAGATTCAAGGGGGGGAAATCAAGACTATAGCTCAAGGTATGTATTAATCATCTAGAATACCTAAATCTCTTTCCAAATTCTTTATATCCTTTGTATCAAGTCTTAAAGTGAAGCTTAGCACTCATCTAAGTTAGGGTTTGGAGTAATCACCTAGCTTGACTAAATCTTAATGAAATTGACATAGATTCCCTACATTTTGTTTGATTTATGAGTTGATCCCTCCATTTTGAGTTTGACTTGGGTTGGATTATGAGAGATTGCTATTTAATCTTATCTCTTACATGCCTTGAGTTTATGAATATATGTGTATATAGGTGTGTGTATGTGCATATATGGAAAGATGAAGAAAAATGGAAGATTCATAGAAATTAGAGTTTTATTTGTCCAATTAAAGGGGTTTGATCTCATTGAGTTGTGTATCGTGCTATTATGTTCTGTAGACACCCTATTTTGACCGTCCTCAGACTTGGACGTCATCGTTTGTGCACACGGTGATTGTTTTTTGTTTGTGTTCGTTTCGAGACCTGTAAGTCCTCGCGAACGCCTTGTCTTTGAGCCTCTAAACCTTGCTGTTTTGTGCATGTTTTTGGACCAAGAGCTTGTTGCTTCTTGCCTAGAGAGAAGGGTGACCTGTTAGCCAGCCCCCTGGATTGTTGGCCATGGTGTGCTCCTGTCGGCCACCAGTGGTGGCCGACAGCCATTGGTCCTTTTTTTTAAGATATTTGTTTGCCAATTGTGCAAACTGTTACTCACTGAGCTATATCTTCATACACGTGTATGGTAGGATGTATACAAGCTCAAGCTTTGATTTTCTATATATAGGGGGTGTCCTCCCCCATTTTGGAGGGTTAGACATTTTAGACCAAAAATCTCTCTCTCTCTCTCTCTCTATAGATTTCTCTCTTTCTCCTTATTTTGTGCCTTAAAGTCTAGTTTCTCTATACTTTAGCATATCAACCCTTGGTCAAACTTGACCACCTTCGAGCTGAGGTCTCTTGAGGCCCTCTTGAGCTCTAGAAGAGGATTTTGTCTTGATTTGGCTTGTTTTGTTTGCTTGCTCTAAATTGCATCTTGTCTTCAAGATGTTAAACACTTGTATTTTAAGCTTGTGTTAAATACTTGTTTTGCCATCTTTTTACACAGTTTTTTGAGCTGGTTTTGGAACTCCAAAAAACTCTATTTTTATGATCTAAAAATGGTGGTTTGAGGCTATTTTGTGTTAAAGGGTAGTCCACCCTTCTTGTTGCTTAATTGTTTAGCTTTTTGTGCCATCTTTCATCACCTTCAAATCAAACTTTTTGGACCTTTAAACCACTGAAATTTAGAGGATTTTCAGTGACAAAAACCAACTTTTGAAATCCAAAATTGGAGGGGATAGCCTCCCCTCCTTGTTGTCTTGTTTGCATGCCTAATTGCCTTACATGTTAGCATGTTTTTATAGCCTATCCTGGCTTTGGTCCAGCATGTTTTTGCTACTGTTTTGACTTGTTTTAGCTCTGTTTTGAGCTAGTTAAGTCCTTTGAGCCTTGTATGGCATGGTTGTAGTGCAATTTCCTTCACTAGTTTGATGTTTTAATGCTTCGATCATCATTCTTTTGAGTTGATAGCATGTTTTAGTGTTATTTTGCACTCCATTTCAGCACTGAAATCTCTACATTCTTCCTCTATTCTTCACTTTTTCATTTTCTTTGAAACTGGTCTTAAATCACTTGTTTGTTTAAGTGTAAAATTGAGACATTCATGCTTAATGGTTTAATCCCCTCGGGGGTTCATTATCAACAGCATGAGGTCTCTTTCATGCCCAAGGCACTTGTGGTTTAAGTCTTCTTTCCATTAGAGGACACTCACTTTTGGACTAATCAATTAAAGAATGGATTGGTAATGTAAAATGAGTAAACAAAAATGAACAAGTAAAAAAGGCAAAATAAACATCTTTTATGTTGCATTGCATGTGTTCGAATCGGACATTAATTCGAACACAAGGAAAATGGAACATTTCATACTCGAAGTGATTGAAATGTGCCACTTTCCTTGGTCATCGTCGCCCTTGATCATGCATGATAGGGTGATGGTTGTTTTAGTCTTGTTTGTCATTCATTAAGCTTGTACAAGCTTGGTTCCTTAGCCATCATGCATGGAAAATGCTTGGTTGATGGTTTGACGGCCAAGAGCTACACTCCTTTGAGCTTGTGTGATGATAAGGAGGGTAGCAGTAGATTCATTCCTTGAGAATACACTGCTTTACCTCTATTTGCTCTCTGTTGTAACAAAAAAGGAAATCCAGGGAAGGGGTAGCCGACCGCCACCATTAGCAGCCAACCGGCCATCAATGAAGAAAGTTGCTCAGTGTGTTCCTGAGGTGGTGTAGACAC
This sequence comes from Camellia japonica, assembly GCA_030407325.1. Taxonomy (NCBI): domain Eukaryota; kingdom Viridiplantae; phylum Streptophyta; class Magnoliopsida; order Ericales; family Theaceae; genus Camellia; species Camellia japonica. Next base: position 71,494,659 of record JAPPVO010000017.1, on the reverse strand, counting down.
CCCATTTTTGACCGTCCTCAAGACTTGGACGTCACCGTTTGAACACTCGGTGATCATCCATGTTCGTGTTCGTCCTGAGTTCCCGGAGGTCTCGGCCACGCGCGCCTTGTCTCAGGACCTCTCGACTCGACTGTTTTGTGTCTGGTTTTGCACCAAACACTTGTGTTTTGCCTTTGAGGGGCAAGGAATGGCTTGTTGGCCATCCCCACACATCACTGGCCATGGCTTGAGGCCACCGGCTATTGGTTTGTTGCCACCGGCCAAATGTTTGGCCGACCGGCACTATTTGTGGCTGGCCGACCATCTATTTTGGTCAAATTGCATTTTTGGCTGGCCGACCACTGTTCATCTGCTTTTGTAGATATTTTTATGCCAGCTGTGCTAGCTAGCATACACTTTGCTCCCCTCCATACACGTGTATGGAGGGATCTCCCTCTTGACTAGCTTGTTTGGAAAGCTTTACAAGAGGGGTTGTCTATAAGAGGGAGCCTCTTCTGTCTTGTTTGGGGTTGAACATTTTTTCAGAGCTCTGAGTTTTAGGGTTAGGGTTTGCATATCCCCCATCTCTATATCTCTCTCTTTTGTGTATAAGTGTGTGTTTGGTCTTATTATTGCACACAAACACCCACCATTACACCTTGCCTTGGCTACTGAGGTGCTAGGGAGCTGTTCTTGAAGTTCTTGCCTGGTTTTGAGCTCAAAGAACCAGCTGGAGCATTGTTTGTGAAGAGGGTCAACAAGGGTGAGAACTTACTCATTTTTACCCCATTTTTGCATAGTCTTTTAGCCTATCTTGCAACTGTTTTTAGACTTTGTGTATAACTAATAAAAGTCTTGTTTTTCATTGCTTTAAATAGTTTCTTAAGGGTTTTGTTTTGAGCTTTGAGGTTGTTTGATCCCTCTTAGGCCTTGTTTGGCCCTATTTTTGTCCTATTTTGGTGAGCTCCGGGACCACCTTGTTTGGGCCTCCTCACCACTGAAATCTTGAGGGATTTTAGTGGTGAGGATGGTGCCTTGAGGTCCCAAGAATTAGAGGGCCACCCCCTCTCCTTGTTGTCCTTGAAAAGGGCCATTTGAGCCTCTTGAGTGAGCATCCTGTTTAAGTGTATGATGGCCATGCCTTAGCTGTTTTTTGTGTTTATTATGTCATAATATAGCTTTGTTTTTACTTGGTTTAGACACACCATGCATGCCTTGCATACATGTCTTGTAATGCCATCTTTTTGCCTTAACATGCTTTAGGCTTTAACCCTTGTCCTAGCATGATTTAGGCCTAGCTTTGTGAAGCTTTCATGCTTGTTTTAGTATGCTTTAGCTCTGTTTTCAGTTGCTTTGGTCATGCTCAACATGCTTTGCATAGTCTCTTTGCATTCTAGCTTGTAGGCCTTGAATGTGGGATGTCATGAGCATGCTTTGTTTGCCTTAATTAGTTGGTTTGGCACCTCTATTTTATGCAATTTCAGAGTTTGGCATGCTTGCCATGTGTCTATATTTATCTTCTTTTAAGTGTGCTTAAAGGTTGCTTCTATATGCCTAAGTGTTGGACTATGTGTGCATGCATGTTTGTATGTCATTTCGTCTTCATTCCCATGGCATGTAGCCACTGTTTTAGGCTTGTTTGAGGACTGCCTAAATCAGTTTAGGTTCCTCCTTTGCATGTTGATTGCATGCTCAACTTGTGTGTTGGCGAATACTTGACCCCTTTGGTATGTTGTTGCATGCTTAGGTGGTAGTGCATTTGGCATGCATCTCTTACTAAATTGTCTAACATGATATATGCTTTGCACGTGTGCATGTTGACATTGTACTTTGCACGCTTGTTAGTTGCATGTTTGCATGTTTAGTTGCATATTCATGTTGCATACTAGCTCCATGCCTAGGCCTCATCGCATTGAGCATGCATTCCTTGCCTCTTGATTGAGCATGATAGAGGTTAGGATTTATTGGGTGCTTTCGTGTGCATTTCATTTGAAATCAAAATGCATAACTTGGTTCCTTGGGCCATCACGCATCAAATGCGCAATTGGTGGTCCGAGAATCGAGTACCATGCTCCTTTGAGTCATAAATATATAAGGAGTGTGGTTGGTGCACACATTTGCTTGAAATGCATTGCTATGCCTTGTTTTGCCCTCTGCTGCTGTCAAAACAGGATTCTGCAGGAAGGTTTGGCCGGCCGGCCATCTTTAGTGCCGACCGACCAACAATTGATGGCCGGTGATCATTTCCTTTGGCCGGTGATCATTTCCTTTGGCCGGTGACCATTTCCCTTGGCCGGTGGTGTCCCACAGGGTTCATAGAGTGCACCTTGGGAATTTTGCAATGATCAGAGAAGGAAAACAGTGTGGACAGAGGCAACTTGTGCATAGCAGTGGACTTCCGAGCGGAGCCGAGCACGCATTGCATTGGGCCCTCTTCCCGAGGCTGTTTACTGTTTTATTAGATTAGTTAATTTGCTTAACTAGTTTAATTGGTCTGTAATATTTAATTAGCTTGTAGGTTAGTTAAATCTGTATTATTCTTTCGGTCCCTCCGAGTGAGGGCGTATTTGTAATAAGTGTGGGTGCGTGTGTGCATGTCTTCCAACCCCCACTTCTTTCTCCCTTTTACTTACCTGCTTTGATGGTTAGTATTAGGACATGTTTAATTTAGCATCCTTATGCTATGCATGCGTGCATCATTCATCAATATTGCACGCACCGAGCTCGGCGCATCATACTAACTGCATAGTATTTCAAATTTAACTTGAATATGTGCTACTTGTTGCATTCCACATGCCATTCTAGGATTAGCCGAGCCTATTCTAGTGACATTTTGTATGCGTTGCATTAGCCACTTAACATGGACTTGGATCATGCATGATTGCTAACATGTTTATTGTTTTAGCTTGGAGTACGCTGTAGGTATTTATGCTTTAGCATCTCGCATGTGTGTGAATGTTAACATGACAGTATGCTTACCATGTGGCTAGATGCTTATGTGATATAAACTGCCTGAATGCCTGTGGGTGAAGGTTGGATTGTTTGAGTTGGAACAACTCATTGAAATCCGTGTTTTAGCCTACTTGCGAGTAGCAAATTTCAAACCATTTTCAAACAAACGGATATGCAATGCTTTGTTCCAAATTAGGCGATCTAGTCTATACTTTTGTGTTGTGCGCATCACATAGTAAGATAGCTAATTAATCGGAATAAGAACGCATGTTTTTCAAAAACAGATATCATGGTTAGTAGAGGCCGATCTTCGATCGGGCGAGAGGGGGTGCTCATAGCTGACCTTCCCCAATCGTACCCAAGTTCCCGAGCCGAGGCAACTTTGGTGATGACGGACACGTGGCCTTAGGCAAACGAGTCAGGGTTTCCTAAATTCCCCCAAAAAAAATATTTAGGTGGCGACTCTGTATCTGGCAAAGCAGTCCATGTTTGGCACTTCTTTAAAAAATCTGTTTTCTCAAAACGATTTGCCGGATTTGGACTCTTTGGTTCAGATTAAGAACCGTGACAAATTGAGTCCGAACTGTGGGTGAGGCCCTCACGCGGGGCGCGTCCACAGTTTCTGGCGACTCTGCTGGGGATTAGAGAGCTTGACTCGAACTCGTGATATCTTGTTTTGATACACTTATGTGTTTCTTTGCATTGCATGTGCATTGGTGCGCCTAGGACACCGTGTTGGCCATCTGCTATTCCTGAACGGTTTGCCGGAGGCTTGTCTTGTCAAGCATGCCATAAGGCTGACCGGTTGCGGGCTCTGCCAGTATGGGAACACAAACCCCGGTTTTACCGGGGCACCCTTTTGACCATTCGACCTAGTGCATATTCGGAATCCATAGTGACCATTCCAAACTAGGACAGGTTGCTTACCCGATATAGGTTGTTTGAAACCGCTGCGTGCGTAGTGAAACCCTAGCTCCTGACAAAATAGGACAGGGAAACCCTACCCCAACATAGGGGTGTTTTGGCTCTCTTTTACTTGTTATGTGCTTTTAGAGTGTATCTCTACAGGAACGTACATATCAGTCTGTGAGTTTGAGCATCAGGCCTGCGGGCATCAGTATCAGTGTTTTTGAGAAACAGTTATATCTGCGGGTATCCGATTCAGTGTTTTGGGGCAGTGATTTTGGGGAACAGTGATCAGTATTAGAGTACAGCTGTTCAGCTACGCCTGTGTTTGTTCCGTTTGGGCTGAAATGCTGCATGTTTTCTCTTTCAGTTCAGAGATTCGAGTACAGAATAGCCAGTGTTCTCCCTCGCTGAGGCAAGGCAGATATCTGATCCGTTAGTCACCGTTCAAGATCAGCGGACTTATCATGACACAGAATTCAGAGGAAATCGTGGTTATGACAGCCGCATTAGATCAAGGAATCACCCTGCAAAGTGAGACCAATGTTGATGTACCGCATCCGCCCAGGTCGCCTGCTGCGCGCCCATCTGGGAACCCCAGTTGTATCAGGCTCGTGAGCCCACTACGTTCGAATTGATGGGGATGATTGGTGACCTCCAGAGGTCTATGGCAGATCTCGCTTACGGAATATCGGCTTCGCCACCAGCTGCACCATATGCCGGGAATTTTGTACCGCAGGAGCCCCCTATTGGGACGGATTGTGATCGAGCTCAGCCAACCTGAGGTTGTCTCAAGTTATAGCAATGACGTGTCAACATCAACCCAAGCCCTCGATCAGGCTGAGGCCAGAGGTAAGAACAAAATGAAGGCAGATGCCGATCCCATTGAACAACTGCTGTGGGCAGTCGAGGCTTTGAAAGCCGGGGGATGAATAAGCAACAGGTATTCGCAGTCGCGGCCAAGACTGTGGATGATGTCTTCCCCACTCCAACTGAAGGCAGTTCAAGCCAGGCAGAAAACCGGGATAGGCCCCGTCATGCCAGAACAGTTCCTTCCACTCCCAACTCTGCACCTGGGAAAGATCAGAAAGTCAAGGCAGTGCCTGCCGACCCTTTCGCTAGTGCGTCTAGCAAGAATTCTCAGACTTCAAAGTACCTACCCCGAGGGCGCAGAGTCTTTCACGCTCTACATGCCTTGTCTAGGGCACTCCAGATCCTTGCCGAAAGGGGCACCTTAAACCCCTCGAGCCTAGGCCTCTCCCAAAGAATCTCCCTCCCACACATGATGCTGCTTTGTACTGCGCGTACCACCAGCAAACCGGTCACGCTACCGATAACTGTTTTCGCCTTCGTCATGAAGTGCAAGATTTGATCGACAATGAGGTTATCCTCCCACCCACCTCAGCGAAGTCTGTCACTGCTGGGTTGTTAGATTTTGAGGATACTGCGAGTATGTGATCGGGGAGTGAACCACCTGCGGGCGACCCTCGGTGTATTTTGGATGTGGCGTCTGGCACGCATTTTTGAGCATCTGCGAATGCTAGTTTTGTAACTTCTGGCTTGGGTGTCGAGTCAGTCCTTTGTTTTGTTTTGAGTCTGTCTCATCGTCTTGAGTCAGTTCTTTTTGCTTAAGGGTCTGTCTTGTTGTAGCGAGTCAGTCCCCTTGTATAGAATGTCAGGTGATTCCGGGGTTGTTGCCTCGAACACCGTTTTTGTTTTCTTTTGAGTCTGTCTCTGCTGTGGAGCCAGTTGCAACCAGGAAATCTGAATGAAACAGCTGCGGCTATCATGTTTCCGTGCTTATTGCTACTTGAGCTAGTTGTGCCAGAGGATTTGAATGAAAGGCGGAGCATCTCACTTACTCTTCTGTGCTCTAAACTCATTGTATTGACCTAAGTTTTTCAAAACTTTTTTGAACACTGTGGTGATGAAAACGAAGAGGAAGGAATTCCTCGGGTTTTACAAAACTTTGATCAATTTGAGAGAAAGTGAGGCATGCTAAGCCTTTAATGAATGAAATCATGCTTGTTAGCGTGAGTACTGAGAAGGACCCTGGCTTGATCCAGATTGGTTCCACACTATCTTCAGCGCGAGCGATCGCTTTCGTAAAAACTTTCAAAAACAAAATGTTTTGCGCGGTCCTGTGAAGACCTGTGTGGAATCGCTCTTGAGATTGTGCAGCCTAGGATCGCTCTCAGCCTCAAGATTCAATCCATTTGTTTTCAAACCTTGAACCCATTCAGAACGTTCAACGATCAATCATCAAGAGAGGCCTGTGTGGCCAGATTTGAAGCAGCCCTCGAACAAGAGGCACCAAAGTCAGATCAAGAAGATCAGATCTCGCCGGAAAAGCTTGTGAAGCTAGAACAGAAGCACCCCTTAAACTAGGGGCAAAATGTCCGATGTACTCGAAGAGCCGAAGATGATCCTTTTGCAAATCAATAACAACAGCCACTCTCCTGGATACGGATGGCTTCAAAACCCTAAAACCATTTGGCATGGACTTGTTACACTTTTACCCTTTGAGAGGCTCGCTGGGCCGAAAACCCGGAAGGGCGACCCAGGCAAAAGTTAGAGCGAAAAAATAATACAAAAAGAAAAAAAGAAGAAAAAAAAAAAAAAAAAGAAAGAAGAAAAGAAGAAAATTGAAAAGAAAAGAAAACAGAAGCTCGCAAGGTCGAAAACCCGCAACGGGCGCCTTGGCAAAAGTTAGAGCCTAAAAAAAGTGAAGGTTAAAATACCCGAGTGTACCTTAACCGGAACTACGTAAGGCTTGATTCCCATGTTTGGGATACGTAGGCAACTTCTGTCCGAAGTCCAGCCCCCAACGCTTTCAAAGCGATTTAGTCCATGTAATGGTTTTGATCATCCTTGCCTTCTCTAAATCCGATAGTCCGGTTGTGACACCGGAACTATGTAGGCTTGATTCCCATGATTGGGATACGTAGGCAACTTCATATATTGGTTCTGACCATCTTCGTCATCTCTGTGCCCGAGAGTTCGGTCGTGATCATTACCAATGAGGACTGTTTACAAAATGCTGTGGCGTCATCCAGACAAGGGGCAACTTTCCGTTGCCATGAGTCGCCATTCAAACCAGGGGCAACTTTCCGTTGCCGTGCAGCTCTTTCAAGCAAGGGGCAATTTTCCATTGCCTCCGATCCGAGGTTGCGCATCTCGAGAGTAAGTTCCGTGCTCGTTGAGCATTGACCATTTGCAAAAATAGTTTTTGAGAGTTTTCACTGAGGTTGACTATTTTCTCGAAAATTATTCCATCTTTTTCAAAACTGGACCATTTTCTGGACTCCAAAAAGGAAAATTTTCAGTGCTCATAGCCTAACAACTCGCATGACTTTCAAATCAAAAATCGAACAAGTATGTTAATCTAACCTCATATTGGCAAAACTATTTTAGTAGAAAACCAAAACAAAAAATGGTCAAAATGATGAACTAGGGGCACAGTTGAGTCAGGCTCCATGTCTTTCCCCCGATGTCAATACTTGCCAGAAGGGCACTCTATTCGCCAGAAGAAGACACAACTGAAGCTGTCAGTAAAAGGCTGAAAGCTCTCAACAACCTCCAAGCAACGAGGTATCAAGCCAATTGCGAAGCACAAATGGGAATGGATCAAGATACTCCATCCGGAACATCGACTAGACGTCCCGGGAAGAAATGGCCGCGAGCTAATAGTGTTGGGCGTGAACCCATAATTTCCATTTATCCATCAACCACCCAGGGGAGGGATATAAAATGAGAGAGTAAAGAATACGAGGTGTAAGTCGAGAGAAAAGTGAACAAAAGGGTTTTTGTGAAAAAAAAAAAAAACCGAGCCTGAGGGCCGAGTGTGTGAGGATCACAAATAAGAAAGGGTGGGAACAACACCCGGAGGAACTGGCTCCTCGTGATTTAAGGTTTCTCAATTTTGTAAACATGTTTGTATGTCGTGTCTTTTGTTTTGTTTACCTCACTTTTGTTTTGAGTCTTTTCCGAGTATGTCTCGTTGTGATTAAGTCGTGTACTTTCTGTTTGAGTCTTTTTTACTGTGTTCAATTGTAGGCTCAATACCCTGGTTTGAAAACCCTTTTTCAACTTCAAAATTTAAATCATGCTGTGCTCAGAGTGCTGTGCCATTGTCCACATCTATGCGAAGCAAAAGAAGAAGGGAAAATTTTTGGGGCATCTGAGTGTTTCAACTTCAGCCGATTCTGCCTTTGTATTCCGTCTTGTCAGATTGGACTGATTGTTCAGGGTTTGCCATGTGCAGAATAAACAGAATGGCCTGTATGCAGATTAATTCCCAGCAGAGTATGAGCCGAGTGTTCAGACTAAGCAGTGGGTTATATGAGCTGTTTTGCTGTTGGCCGTTTCGTTACCTGGTTATTTGCAATACAAATGTTTGACTTTCAGACAGGAGATCAATTCCATTTACATTGTTATGTGATGTGATGTAATGCAATGCGAAGCATGAAAATGCACTAAAATGTAATACTTTTTCAGACAAAAAAGTTTTTTTCATTTCATCTTTTTAAGTACAATGTTTTGGAGAAAACAAAACCACCTGTGGCAGTACAAGGTACTCTAGCTACCAGCAAAAACAAGAAAAGTAAAAAGAAAAAGTACAAAACAAAAAAGAAGAACATCAGCAAAAATCTGGATCGATGTCGAGCAGCCTCAGGCCTAAGGGTCCGTCTTCGTCCTCTTCCTGGACGAAGGTCCAGGAGCATCGTCATCTGAGCCCGAATCAGTGCCATCTCCGGTCTCCTCCTCAAATGACTCTGCCTCCTCCTCCGCCTCGGACTCATCGTCGTCAGGGACTGGCACCTGTGAGGTACTCCCAATGTGAGTACGCCTCGCTTTGGTGCGGGGGTATACTCTGCCGTCTCGAGTGGAAGCAGAAGGTCCAGCTGAAGCACCTCCTACAGTAGGGAGCTGGAAGGGACGTTGAAAAGTACAAATGGTAAACGCATCAGTATCAGTGTAGAATGCAGTATATGAATACAGTGTGTGAATACTGTGAGCAGTGTACCAGTGCAGAATGCAGTGTATGAATACAGTGTGTGAATACTGTGAGCAGTGTATCAGCGCAGAGTGCAGTGTATGAGTACAGTGAATGAATGTCGTGAGTAGTGCTGTGAACAGTCTATGGGCTACAGTGTGTCAGACGCCGTGAGGGCCATGTATCAAGTGTTGAGTTGTGCATCAGATTATGTGAAACAGTTTATGTATAGTTTGAGACCGTGGTCAGAAGAACATACTGGAATGCTGTAAATAGCCAGAAGGTCGAGGCTCTGCTGAAGCATCCCCATCAACGAAGCAGTCAACTCCAGTGACTGGCGAGTGTACTCGGAGGAAGCCTGCAAAGTGTTAGAAGTCTCAGTATTCTGCGAAATATCAAATGAGTTGAAATGAAATGACTGTGCAAAATGCAAAATGCAGTAATACATACCGGAGGTAAGCCGTAGAACCCAACTAACTCATGATCAGCCGGATGGGGAGCAATGGGGATCTGATAAGTCGCCCCACCCCGCCCTCTGCATGTCATCGTCGTGGGTAGTGCTGGCCAACTAACCCCCTGACCCCTCCGAGCTCCACTCTTGCCATGGACTCGAGCTGTCCTCGACGTCCCTGCCCCTACTCCCGCTCCAGCTACCGGCGCCGCAGGCCTCTCTCTCTCAGCTCAATGGCCACTGCTCAAGGGCCACATGATGTAGGTCCGGACGTACTCTGCATAGTCGCCCTCGCCCCTGAAGCCCTCCGCATCCCAGCCGATCGTGTAATCGGCCATCTCCTCGGCAGTGAACCTCTCTGTCTCCCTCATGTGTGTGGGAGGCAGACCCGGAACTATCTGCGCTGGCAAACCCAGGTACCAAGCCCGACAGACCGGGCCCTCCAGCAAGATCCTGAAACGTGCAGTCTCCTCTGCACCGGCAAATCGCTCCCGCATCACGGCTGGCAATGGAGCCCAAGGCTGCCAGGTGATCTGTAAATGACATGCAGTTTGTTATCTACTGTTATTGAAAATACAGTGTAAAGCGAAGTTTAAATAAACTCTAAAGTTGAACATACCTCTGCGGGGGTGATGGTGTCAAAGTAGCGGCGGAAAAATATGAACGTCTCCCGGGGTCTCCGCACGCAGCTCACATCGAAGCGTCGAGAGAATGGCACGCCAGGAGGGGTCTCCACATCTGGCACTGGGGCGAGTCTCGGAAAGTAGGCGTAGACCCACAACTGCAGAGTAAATATCAGTACGCGTATCAGATAAAGCAGAATACAGAATAAAGCAGAAATTGCAGAACCGTGTATTGTGCAGTGTATTGTGCAGAGTGTACAGTGTGTGCAGTATACAGTTAGCGTGAAGCAGACTGCAGTGTGCAGTGTACAGAGTACAGAAAATGTAAAGCAAAAATGTAAAAAAGGAAGAAGATGTACCTCCCAAGCCCGCCAGTAACCTTCGAGCAACTGCCTGTTGCAACGGGAGGCTGAGCTCATATATCTGTACAGAGTGGCTAGGGCAGCGCCACCCCAGTCGAAGCGCAGAATCCGCGTAACGTCCACCAAAGCGCTGAGCAGACAAAGAGGCACGGTGTTCGCCCGGTCGGCGAAAATAGTAGTCCCTAGCAAAAACATTAGGAAGCCGCGGGCGTACTGCTCCACCTCCTCCTGAGTCATCGGCGCCTCCTCAGCCAAGCCTGGCTGAGCCAAGAAGCGACTCTCGAACCATGAATATCAGACAAAGCCGGGACGTGCAAGAGCGCACTCGTCGCGCAGTAAATCTGAGCGGCCTCCCTCATCCATATCAGTGTCGAAGGGGATCGGATCACCCCCTACCCCGATGCCGGTGAGCATCGAGAAATCATAGGGAGTCATCGTCATGTCTCCCGTAGCAGAGAAGTGGAAGGAGTCGGTGGTGTCCCACCACCTCTCTATTAGAGCGGCAAGGAGAGGCCTACTCGCAGTGAGGCACGAGAGTCCTCTGCAGAAGGCGCCGAAGCCGGCCTGGTCTACGATGTGGCGGACCGCATCGGGGCTCCATGTACCAATCTCTGGCGATGACGTTCCCATACCCCTGGAAGGCATGGGAATCTCCCTGTATTCGAAAACAAACAGTTGTGAAGCAATATAAAACATACAGTTTTGAAGAACAGTCAAAATTGATGCAGATACAACATGTGTGCACGTTTTTTCAAGTTCAAACAGACATCAAGTGCCAGTGTGCTCGCAGTGAACTACAACATGTGACGTGTCAGTATGTTCGAGTGGTTCAGTACAGGTACAACGTGTGTGCACGTTTTTCAAGTTCAAACAAACATCGAGTGCCAGTGTGCTCGCAGTGAACTACGACATGTGACGTGTCAATATGTTCGAGTGGTTCAGTATAGGTATAACATGTGTGCACGTTTTTCAAGTTCAAACAAGCATCGGGTGCCAGTGTGCTCGCAGTGAACTACAGTGCATGATGTGTCAGTGTGTTTGAGTGGTTCAGGGCAAATACAGTGTGTGTACACGTGTTCAGATTCAGACAAATATCAAGTGCAAGTGTGTTCAAGTCAACTACAGCATACGGTGTATCAGTGTATCCGGGTTAAGCAGTTAAAGAACATAATCAACTATGGCAGTTAAGTGTTCTACATTGCGGAAAATGAAACGGGGAAGAATATACCTCGGAAGCGCCGTATGATAAGTGTGACTCTGGCTCGCGCAGGAGAAGCTCTGGAGCCACCATCCTATCGAAATTCCGAAACTGGCGAAGTCCGTCGGGAGGCAGTATGTGAATCACCGGCCGGTAGGTCGCCGGGTCGAATGGGCGGACGCTCAAAGGCAAGAGCTCGGCCTCGGGATCCATCTCGTGCTCTGGAGGAGTCTCGCCCCGTGGAAGATCGTCCGTCATCTTAGCGAAAGTGTGAAAATGGCCGGAAGAGGGAAAACTGGGTGAAAATATGAAAAGTCAACCGGAAAGTCAACCCTAGGAGGGTGGAAAATGGCCGAAAAAGCCAGGAAATGGAAGAGGTGCGAAAACCAAGAGAAACACGAGGGGAACAAACCCTAAAAGGTGGAAATCGCAAAAGAAACACCGAAACGAAGAAATGTTCAGTTCAAAACATTCGAAACGCGAAGGTATTCGCGAATCGAACGACGAAACGGGCGCGAAAATCAAGGAAAACGGAGAAATGAAGGGGGGAAAATACCCTAGAGAGAGGGAGGAAAAGATTTCGGCCAAGGAAAAGTAAGAAAAATAGGGCTAGAGGCCCTATTTTACAAGACCCAAGGCCAAAAGACCAAACTGCCCCGATTCAGGCAGATTTGGCCAGTCGGCCACACTTTTGGCCGGTCGGCTAAATATTTGGCCGGTGGAATGTTTTTGTGGCCGGTGGGCAGCCGGTGACCTCCTATGATGGCCGGTGATCCTCCTACAACCTTGTTTGGGTCAGATATGTGGTTTGGGGCCTCCATTTCTCAAGATAGTACAAAGACAGTGCATTTCCGAAGCTCAACCGGACTCCGTTTTGACCTCGGACCGTGTTTTCTGTGCGAAGCACTCGAGTACGTGCGTGGCGTATCCTTTTTGTATCCTTTTGTCTCCTAAGAGATTCGAAAGTTGCCCTGTATGTATACGTTACCATGTTGTCGTGAAACGTGCGTTAGTTATACGCCATCTCACTCGCCTCGTTATGCACACATCTCGCATTGTCATGCGCATGCCATACTTGTGTTAGTATGCACATTCTTATGTCGCATTGTCATGCGCACTTCATTTGCATTGTCATGCATTTCAATAGTTGCATTGTCATGCATCTCAAAAGCCGCGCGGTGTCGCGCATCCCAAGATCATTTGCATTGTCATGCATTTCAAAAGCTGCGCGGTGTCGCGCATTTCAAGATCACTTGCATTGTCATGCATTTCAAAAGCCGCGCATTGTTGCGCGTTTCGAAACCATGCATCATCATGCATTTGCACTTCAAAAAGGAAGAAAGAGAAAGAAAACAACAAAAACAACATGCATCATTTGCATCTCAAAAACAAAAACTCAAAAACATGCATTATCATGTATTTTCCCTTCATCATGCATTGTCATGCATTCAAAAAAAAACAAAACAAAAAAAACAAAAACAAATAGTGCATATGTCTGTAGACGTCCCCGAACGCATCCCGGGGAAAGGGAGAGTGCGAGTCCCCCCCCCTCCCCGGTTCTGGTTCGATATTGGGTCACTACAGTTCGAAGGACTCAAATGTCACGGTTCTTAATCTTGAACCAAAGAGTCCAAATCCGGCAAATCGTTTTGAGAAAACTGATTTTTGAAAGAAGTGCCAAACATGGACTACTTTGCCAGATAACAGAGTCGCCACCTAAATATTTTTTAATGGGAAATTTAGGAAACCCTGACTCGGTGCCAAAGGCCACGTGTCCGTCATCACCAAAGTTGCCGGCTCGGGTTGGCGTCGGGAACTTGGGTACGTTGGGAAGGTCACTTCGTGAGCACCCCCGCTCGCCCGGTCAAAGACCGACCTCTACTAACCATGATATCTGTTTTTGAAAACTTTGTGAGTTCTTATTCTGGTTATTAGCCTAGGTTACTATGTGATGCACACAGCATATAAGTATAGACCGGATCACCTGAATTGGAACAAAACATTTCATGTTTGTTTGTTTGAAAATGGTTTGATGGTGCTACTCGCAAGTACGCTAAGACGCGGATTTGCCACCCTCAGGTGGGCTTAGAAAACATGATTTTGCCACTATCTTGTGGGCTTAAAACAAACATTTGATGAATTGTCCAATCCAAGTAACTCAACCTCCACCCACAGGCATTCAAGGCAGTTATATCACATAAGCAATTAGCCTCATGGTAAGCATGCTATTCACGGCAACACTCACACGCATGCAAGGATGCTAAAGCATAAAACTCACCGAGTACTCCAAGCCAAAATAGAAGCTGATTAAAAATCATGCATGATCCTAAAATATACAGGAGTGCCTAATGCAACGCATGCAAAAATGCAACTATAGCAGGCTCGGCTATTCTAAACATGGCATATGGAATGCTACAACTATCAAGTATTCAATTTGGAATTGAAATACAAATGCAGTTTGTATGATGCGCCGAGCCCGGTGCGTGCAAAACAGATGAATGATGCAAACATGCTGTCATACTGTATGCTAATTGAAATATGCCCTATATCTAGCCATCGTAAGCGGGTAAATAAAAGGGAAGAAAGACGTGGGGTTGGAAGGCATACATTACACTCACCCACACTTATTACAATTATGCCCCCGCGCAGAGGGTCCGAATAAATAATAATACAGTCCAAAATAAAAGAATAATACAGTCCGAAATAAATATACAAATTTCTAATTAATTATCAAATTAATTAAGAAAAACTGTAAACTGGCATGCAAGCCAGGGGCTGCCTCACTTCCGCTGAATGATATATGTTGGGCTGCCTTGCGCGGAAATCCACTGGGATGCCCCAATTAGCCTCTGTTTGTAATGTTTCTCGAAATGCGTGCCAGACTCCGAAAAGTTGCTGATTCTTCATTTTGCTGCAACAGAGAGCAAGAAAGGGGCATAGCAATGTATTTCGCAAATATATGCATGCCTCGATCCTCGTACCACCAATCACGCATCTCAATGCATGATGGCCGAGGGATCGGATTGCACAACTCAATATAGAATGAATGCACATGAAAATTATAACAAAACCTAACTCCATCATGGGTAATCCGGAGTGTCGGTGACTTGGGAATTGAGACCCGTTCCGTCACTCAGAGTATGAAACGTGCCTCGTTTCCCGTGCCCGGGCTAACTCCTATCCCGAACACGATGCAATATGCATGATATGCATGAATGCAACTAAAATGCAATCCTAACATACACAATGCTACGAAAATGAGATGCCTCGAAATGCGTGCACGCGGGCACGCAAACCGGGGCAATGATCCTAAGGCATGAAATGGCATACGCAATGCAAATTGGACTTACACTAACATGAGTGGGCCTCAGCCACACTCACATAAGAGGCCGTCGGATAAAAGTGAAGTGCCTCGAAATGCGTGCACACGGGCACGCAAACCGAGGCAATGACATAAAGGCATGCAATGACACGAAATATGATATATAATGAGACTAAAATGAGATGTCTCGAAATGCGTGCCCACGGGCACGCAAACCGAGAAAATGGCATACGGAATGCAACAGGACTAAAATGAGATATGTGATGCAATATGGGCTTATACCAACATGAGTGAGCCTCAGCCACACTCACACGGGAGGCCAATAGATGAAAATGAAGTGCCTCGAAATGCGTGCACGCGGGCACGCAAACCGAGGCAATGCATACGGAATGCAATGATACTAAAATGACAGATAGAATGCAAAATGGACTTATACTAACATGAGTGAGCCTCAGCCACACTCACATAAGAGGCTGTCGGATAAAAAAGAGATGCCTCGAAATGCGTGCACGCCGGCACGCAAATCGAGGCATAGCCCTAAGGCACAAAGATGGCATGCAAATGAGATGTGGCATATGGCATATGGAAAATGCAAATTTCGGCAGCCAAAATGATGCAAAAACAGCCCCCGAATTATAGCAAAATTACACCCGATGCCCGAAATGCTATGCTAAGTACCCGAAATGACTTGCAGCTATGCTAAATATGCACAATATGGACATGAAGTGTAAAGACGGATGCTAGGCAGCCCCTAAACTAGCATTTTTCCAGTGCGAAGCATGGCCAAACAACAATCACAAGTATGGCAAAAATAGCGTGCAAAAATGGGGGAAAAGAGGGGAATAATGAAGCAGGTGGTATATGCAATGCTCAAACTGAAAAATACAGTTCTACAACATTGAAGAGTGACTGAAAATATGAACATTTACAGCTTATGACAACTCTCAAAACAGTATGTAGATATGCTCAACATAGCATGCAAAAATATGAGCCAAAAGAGGGCTATAAAGAGAAGTATACCAAGCATTCACCAAACCAGCAAAAACCCTTAATGAAATATGACAAGAAGACCAAAATATGAATTTTTCCAGGCCTGATGAGGGCCGAAAACAGAGGCTAGATAAGCTTAAAAAGGCATGCAAGAATGGGGGCCAAAGAGGGATATAGTGGTAGGTACAACATGGAGGCCTCAAACAAGATTGATCCCTTCTACAATGTTGTAGAGGGACCCAAAATAAGCCTACTCACAGTTCATGACATGCTCCAAAACAGATCACACAGAGGCTAAACAAATCATGCAATTTTACGGTAAATATGAGAGATTATGAAACAAGTGCATGATAGAGAGGTCAAACAGGGTTGAGCCCTTCTTCAATGTTGAAGAGAGGCTCAAAATAGGCCTAAACTCATTAGGGTCGGAGCCCAAAACCACAAGCAAATAGGGTAGAAAAATGAAGCAAAAATAAGCTCAAAAGAGGGAAAAGGATGCTTACCCTTGAAGACTACACTTTGGTTGCTTCTTCGCTTGAGTTTGCTGTCTCTTAGCCTCTGAAAAACCTTCCCTTGCTTCTGGAATGGAAGTGGTGATGGTGGTGCTTGGTGTTGATGAACAAATGAGGCCAAGACTTGAAGATTTTAGAGGTTTTGGTACTTGGAATATAGAGAGAGAGATATATATATATGTAGGAGCTCAAAACAAAATTTTCTAACCCCTACAACAGATCTGGAGGGCTGTATATATAGGCAAAAAGGTGTAGAAAAATGGAGGGAAAAAAAGGGGGGAAAACTAGTCAAGTTTCCCGCCAAAAAAGGCCAAAAGGGAAAGTGGTAGCTACGTGTTTCAAACGGCCGAGAGTCCTTCAACAAAGTTGAAGAGGGGCTCAAAATAAGACACTTTGTAGTTTACGAACAAGTCCAACACTGCCCACAAGTACGCCTAAAATACCGTGCAAAATAGGCCTAAAAAGAGGCAAAGAGGCAAGTGACAAATGGAGATGTCAAACAGTAAAAATTCCTTAATCAAACATGAAAAGGACCTCAAAATATGACTATCTCAAGTTTGGGTCGGAGCCCAAAAATGTAGAATGAAGGTTCAGGAGCCAAAACACGCAGTTCGAGGCCCCAAAAGTGGGCTGCTAGGCACCGGGAGTGGTGCTCGACCACAAAGTTGGTCTCTCGGACCGCAGTGTCCCTCAAAAGGGAGTAGATCAGATGCATGCCAAAAACCGGAGGAGTCGGAGATGGTTAGACGGTCCCGAACCGAGGCACACGGCCTGACGGCTCCGAAAACCGGGAACCGGGCTCTGAAATGGGCAAAATGGCCTACGGGCACGAAATGTAGCCCACGGCCACTGAGAGATAGTCTACGGGACCTCTCCCTCCCCTCAGGAAAGAAAACAGAGAAACTGAGCCTGGTTCGCAAACCGAGACAAAGTACAAAAAGAGCCCGAAAGTCCGGAGGCAAGGCTCGCGGCCGAGACTCTGAGACTCCTGAACGAGCGCGATATGCAACATCACCAAGCGCTCAATCGGTGACGGCTGAGTCTTAAGGTCGGTCAAAAATGGGGTGTCTACAGTTGCCCCTCTTTGACAGAACTCGAAAGTCATAAGAATGACGGGAGTGAATGTCAAAGCCCAGAGACGACCCATTTTTGACAAGGCCGAAGACTTAGACAAAGCAGACAAGATAGACAAAGATGTGCCCGCAGGCATACCCGCAGGTAGGGGCAAAATGCAAATGATATGCAGAAAGATTTTGATAATTGGACTTACACGCTACGCGAAGCCGGTTTGAAGATTGGACTTACACGCTAAGCGAAGCCGGTTTGACAATTGGACTTATACGCTACGCGAAGTCGGTTTGAAAATTGGACTTACACGCTACGCGAAGCCGGTTTGAAAATTGGACTTACACGCTATGCGAAGCCGGTTTGAAAATTGGACTTACACGCTACGCGAAGCCGGTTTGACAATTGGACTTATACGCTACGCGAAGCCGGTTTGAAGATTGAAGTGAGCAAAGTGTGATAAATGCATTTAGTAAACAGGTGTGAGTGTGTGATTGATACACCAAAAGAACGTGTGTGATTGATACACAAAGCGAGTGTGTGTGATTGATACACAAGGTAGGCATAGTGTGATAGATACAAAGCGAGTGTGTGTGATTGATACACAAAGTAGGCATAGTGTGATGGATGCAAAGCGAGTGTGTGTGATTGATACACAAAGTGAAAACACAAAGTATGATAGATGCACTTAGTGAATAGAGTATGATTGATACACTGAATGCGAACACAAAGTGTGATAGATACACTTAGTGAACAGAGTGTGATTGATACACTAAAAGTGAACACAAAGTGTGATAGATGCACTTAGTGAACAGAGCATGATAGATATACTGAATGCGAACACAAAGTGTGATAGATGCACTTAGTGAACAGAGTGTGATTGATACACTAAAGGGTGAACACGAAGTGTGATAGATGCACTTAGTGAACAAGTATGATAGATATACTGAAAGCAAACACAAAGTGTGATAGATGCATTTAGTGAACAGAGTATGATAGATATACTGAATGCGAACACAAAGTGTGATAGATGCACTTAGTGAACAGAGTGTGATTGATACACTAAAAGTGAACACGAAGTGTGATAGATGCACTTAGTGAACAGAGTGTGATTGATACACTAAAAGTGAACACAAAGTGTGATAGATGCACTATGTGAACGAAGTGTGATTGATACACTAAAAGCAAACACAAAGTGTGATAGATGCATTTAGTGAACAGAGTATGATAGATATACTGAATGCGAACATAAAGTGTGATAGATGCACTTAGTGAACAGAGTGTGATTGATACACTAAAAGTGAACACGAAGTGTGATAGATGCACTTAGTGAACAGAGCATGATAGATATACTGAATGCGAACACAAAGTGTGATAGATGCACTTAGTGAACAGAGTGTGATTGATACACTAAAGGGTGAACACGAAGTATGATAGATGCATTTAGTGAACAGAGTGTGATTGATACACTAAAGGGTGAACACGAAGTGTGATAGATGCACTTAGTGAACAAGTATGATAGATATACTGAATGTGAACACGAAGTGTGATAGATGCACTTAGTGAACAGAGTGTGATTGATACACTAAAGGGTGAACACGAAGTGTGATAGATGCACTTAGTGAACAAGTATAATAGATATACTGAATGTGAACAAGAAGTGTGATAGATGCACTTAGTGAACAGAGTGTGATTGATACACTAAAGGGTGAACACGAAGTGTGATAGATGCACTTAGTGAACAAGTATGATAGATATACTGAATGTGAACACGAAGTGTGATAGATGCACTTAGTGAACAGAGTGTGATTGATACACTAAAAGTGTGAACACGAAGTGTGATAGATGCACTTAGTGAACAAGTATGATAGATATACTGAATGTGAACACGAAGTGTGATAGATGCACTTAGTGAACAGAGTGTGATTGATACACTAAAGGGTGAACACGAAGTGTGATAGATGCACTTAGTGAACAGGTGCGATGGATACACTAAATCAATGAAGTGTGATTACAGAAAACGAGAATGTGTGTGATAGATACACAAAATGAATGAAGTGTGATTGATACACTAAGCGAAGGAGTGATTGATACACTAAGTGAATGAAGTGTGCTTGATACACTAAGGTACATGAAGTGTGTTAGATACACTGAGTGAAGCAAATAAAGTGTGATTGATACACTAAGTGAATGAAGTGTGATTGATACACTAAGTAAATGAAGTGTGTTAGATACACTGAGTGAAGCAAATAAGTGTGATTGATACACTAATGAATGATCTCAAACGGAACTTCTTTGAATGAACCGTACATACAATATCGTGCATGACTGAGAAAGAAACTTGATAGATACAATGCATTACAATGCATGATGCTTACGGAAAGCAATAAATGGACAAAGTGGCGCTTTAGAAAGCACCTCATGAGGTGAGTGGCGGTGAACCGCTCTACTCCGACGGGGATCCCCTCGTGCTCTTCGAACACTTTACCTTGAACTCACAGTACAAAGGCTCTGAATGCTACAAGTAACAATCTGCATGTAGGAACCGCGGCTGCCGCTTGTTTCCTGATCATATTCACAACTTTCCCTATTCTCCAACGGGGTGACAGACTAGGTTGGTCAGTATCCAGAATTGAGGTGCATACACGCTATCTCAACCTATGGGGCTTCCATACGGATTTCAAGCCGAGGACACGCCTCTGGGTATTTAAACCAGACTTTAGTCTCGGAAATCCCGAACCTTTGCGTTCTAGGCAACAGCCATTCGAACTCTAGTTTCCACCGTCGCAGTTGGTCTCCTAGGAACTCATTGCGAACACAGCCAAGATGACCCCAGTAAGGACTGGTACTCAGAGAAGCACTTCTGATCGCCATTCTGGCTTGAGCAGACTTGATCTTGAGCTTGAGGTAGAGGCACACTCATACTTCGGAGCATTGGCAAGACCTGAAAGAGGTACACGGAATACAATCTCGAGCTTACTGAAGTTGGAACAAACTCAGATGCCCGACATTTTCCTCTTTTGCTTTTGCTTTGCAGTCCGGAACCATTATAGCTTCAGATAGGTCCTGGTTCTACTGTTCTCATGACCTGGTTGAACCTGCGGTTTTATGAAAGAACAAATTTGTTTTGCACAAATGTGGAGAACGGCACGGCACTCGGAGCACAAAACATTTTATTTTTGAAATTGAGAGATGAGTTTTCGACCAGGTATTGAGCCTACGACTGAACACAGCAAAACGACTCAACAAGGAAATAAAAGGCACACAACCTAGACACATCGAGTAACACTCGAAACGACTCAAAACAAAACGAGATAAAACAAAAAGACACGACACTCAGACGTGCACAGGGAGCCTGTTTCACCGGGTAGTGTTTCCCACCCTTTCTTATTTGTGGTTCTCACATCACTCGGCCCTCAAGCTCTGTTTTTCTGAAAAAGCCCTTTTCTCACTTTTCTCTCATCGCACATCTCTCTATTCTTCAATCTCTCATTTTTCAATCCCTCCCCTGGGTGGTTGATGGATAAACAGCAAGTTGTGGCTCTCGCCCTAGCACTCAGCTAGATTCTTTTCTTCTGCACGCAGCTAGTGAGTTTCTCCCACAGAGGGGCTGTGCTACAACTGGGTGTGTAGCAAATCTGTAGCTGACATCGATTGATGATCTACTTGGAGTTCGGACGTGATCAGATCTGTCCAGATGAGGGAGTGGAATCTGGTCTCATTCCAGTTCGTGCTTCGCACTTGGCTTGATACCTCGTTGCTCGGAGGATGTGAGAGCTTTCAGCCTTTTGTTGTGCCCTTCAGTTGTGCCCTTTTCTGGCAGGTAGAGTGCCCTTCTTGGCAAGTATTTTGACAAAGGGGAAAAGACAGAACTCCTGACTCACACTGCGCCCCTAGTTCATCATTTTGACCATTTTTGTTTTTGCTTTCTACTAAAACAGTTTTGACCAAAATGAGAGTTAGATCAACATGCTTGTTCGATTTTTGATTTAAATCATGCAAGTTAGGCTATGAGCACTGAAAATTTTCCTTTTTTGGGTCCAAGAAATGGTCCAGTTTTTGGAAAAGATGAACAATTTTCGAGAAAATTAGTCAACCTCAGTAAAAATTCTCAAAAACTATTTTTGCAAACGGCCACTGCTCAACGAGCATGAAACCTACTCTGAGATGCACAACCTCGGATCCAAGGAAAATGCCCCTGCTTGAAGAGAGCTGCATGGCAACGGAAAGTTGCCCCTTGTTTGAACGGCACCGCGCATTGAATGGCAACGGAAAGTTGCCCCTTGTTTGAATGGCACCGCAGCGCATTGTAGTCAGTCCTCAGTGCGATCGCACCAACCACTCTCGGATACAGAGAAGACAAAAACTAGAACCATTGCATGGACACAATCAAATTTGAAGTGTTTTACGGCTGGACTTCAGAATGAAGTTGCCTACGTATCCCAAAGATGGGAATCAAGCCTTACGTAGTTCGGGGTTAAGGTACACTCGGGTATTTAACCTCTCCTTTTTAGCTCTAACTTTTGCCAAGGCGCCCGTTGCAGGTTTTCGACCTTGCGAGCTTTGTTTTTTCTTTTCTTTTCATTCTTTTCTTTCTTCTTTTTCTCTTTTTTTTCTCTTTTTTTTTTCTTTTTCTTTTCTTTTTTTTTTTTTTTCTTTTTCTTTTTCTTTTTTTTTGCTTTTGTATATATTTTTCTTGCTCTAACTTTTGCCTGGGTCGCCCTTCCGGGTTTTCGGCCCAGCGAGCCTCTCAAAGGGTAAAAGTGTAACAGTCCATGCCAAATGGTTTTGAGATTGAAGCCTCTATCCAGGAATGCTGTGTATTGATTTGCAGAAGGATCCATCTTCGGCTCTTCGAGCACATCGACATTTTGCCCCTAGTTCGAAGGGTACTTCTGTTTTAGCTTTGCAAGCTTCTTCTGATATCTTCTTGATCCGACTTTCTGCCTCTTGTTCGAGGGCTGCTTCAAATCTGGCCACACAGGCCTCACGTCGTAGTTGACCGTTGAACATTCTGAATTCAAGTTCAAGGTTTGGAAGCAAGGGGTTGAGTCTCGAGGCTGAGAGCGATCCTAAGCTGCACAATCTCAAGAGCGATTCCACACAGGTCTTCGCAGGACCGCGCAAAACATTTTTTTTTTGAAAGTTTTTAAGAAAGCGACAAATCGCTCGCTGCGCGAAGATGTGTGAAACCAATCTGGATCAACCAGGGTCCTTCTCAGTACTCCACTAACAAGCATGATTTCATTCATTAAGGGCTTAGCACGCCTCTCTTCTCTCAGTTTGATCAAATTTTGCAAATCCCGAGGAATTCCTTCCTCTTCGTTTTCACCGCAGTGTTCAAAAAGGTTTTGAAAAACTCAGGTCATTACAATGACTTCAAGGCACAGAAAAGTGGCAAAAAGTATTGTCGTTTCGTTCAAACTCTCTGGCACAACTGGCACAAGGCAGAAGCAAGCAAAAAGCGTGAAAAACCTGCTGTTTCATTCAAATCTGATGGTAACTGGCTCCACGGCAGAAACAGACTCAAGACAAAACGAAAAGACAAACGCAAACAAAATGGTGACGCCCGAGGTAACACCCCCGGAATCACCCGACCTTTTACAACAGGACTGACTCGATACAACAAGACAGACCCTACTGACTCAAAAAAGACTGACTCAAAAAAAAGGACGACTCAAAACAAAACAACAAGACTGACTCAATACCCAAGTCAGAATGTAGCAAAATGGTATTTGCATGTTGCTCAGAACAGTGCATGCCATTCCACGTCTGGAGTAAACTGAGTGCCGCCCGCAGGTGGTTCATCCCTCGATCACATAGTCACCTTATCCCCCAAGTTCACTGATCAAGTGCCGATAGACTTTGCAGGACCTGGTGCAGCAATGACCCTTTGTCAAACAGATCTTGTACATCATGGCGCAGACGAAAGCAACTGTCGGTGTCATGACCGGTTTGCTGATGGTAGGCACAGTATTTAGTCTGGTCATGCTTTGCAGGGATAGGATCGGGTAGGGGCCGTTGTTCCAACGGTTTCAAATGTCCTTCCCGGAGTAAGACCTCTAGAGCCTTTGACAGAGGCATATGAAGTGGAGTGAAAACCCTCTTGACTCGGGGTGGATATTTGGCCGTCTGTGAGTTACTCCCGGACGCACCGGTGAATGGGGTAGCCTTTCTTGATGTGGTGGTAGTGACCATGCCCACTTCAGAAGATCTTGCAGCTGCATCACCACTGGTGGTCACATTCGAATGCGGGAAAACGCCCGCCTAGGTGCTCTTTCTCCTGGTCAATAAGGCCCTGCTTCATGGCATCCTCGATCTGTACTCCCATCTCATGCAAATCTGAAAAGGTAGGGAAGGGGAGCACGATCATTTTCTGCATTAGTTTGGGCTGGAGGTTGCGCACAACCATCCGTATTTGATCCTTATCCGTTGGCCTAATGGTCATCATTGAGGCCTTGGCCCTCCAGCGGGCTACAAAGTCAGAGAAACCCTCTTTCGGTCTTGCCTGGTCGTCTCGAGATCACGGGTTGTGATCTCAATCTGGGTATTGTATGAATATTGTGCGACGAAGGCCTCGGCCATCTCCTCCCAGCTTCGTTTCACTGAATCCTCCAATTTGGCGTACCAGATGGCCGCAACACCCGACAGGGTCCTACCAAAAAGGGAGAGCTTCTGTAATCTTGTCAAGCCCATCGGGCGCAGAACATCTGAAAACAAACTCAGGTGGACCATGGGATCTCCTGACCCGTCAAAACGGTCAATGTGAGGCATCTTGAACCGGTCCGGCAATGTCACCACCGAATCAGTATACCCATCTCCAATGTCCGGGATGGAGTTGACTCCTTGAGATTTCTTAAACATCTTCTCAAGTTTGCTTAATTTCAACGCTGTAGGGCCGACTTCAAACTCGAAGGGGGAGTCCGGCGGATTGGTAGGTGCTTTGGATAGCTGGGGTAAAATTGGAGGCGGAGCAGGCCCTACCGAAATGTCCGTACCTTCCTGGACATTGGGTGTTTCCCTGGGTGTCTGAACCCCTGGTGGTGGAGGAGCTTGATGCGAAGCAGATGCTCCGTTCTGCTGTTGCAACCTAGTGATGAGCTCGGCTTGCTGAGCCATGATTGCAGCCTGCTGCTTGGAAAAGTCCGCTTGGCGGACAGCGTCCTCCTGCATGAGCTTCATACTTTCTTGCATCTGACGCATCATTGCCTCCATCCCTGACGTGTTCTGCTGATCCATCTGACTGACTGGTGTATTTATCCCTGCAGTAGAAAGTGAGACCTCAGCCTGACTGTTTGCTGGTGGGGTGGATAAGGGCTACTGATCTGGTAACTGAACACTGATGGCCCTTGAACTGAATCTCTGACCTGACAAAGTCTATCAGTACAAGTTTGATGAACCTCGGGGGATATCGGAGCCTTCTGAAGCTACAGTTTCAGGACTACCTAGCAAAAGAGAAAACGGACAGCATCTCAGCCTAATTTCACCAGAACAGATACGAACAAAACCGAATGAGTGTGCTCTCTACTGCATTCTGCCCCCAAAATTCGGCCTCAAATCTGATACCCTCGGGTAAATGAATCCCGAAATACTGAACTGGTGTCCCGCAGGCCTGATGCCCAAACTCATAGACTGATACATGCATTCCCCTGTAAGACGCACTCTAACAAGCACATAGCAGCAAGTGAGAGCCAAAACACCCTATGTTGGGGTTAGGGTTTCCCTGTCTATTTTGTCAGGAGCTAGGGTTTCACTACGCATGCAGCGGCTTCAAACAACCTATAAACGGGTAAGCAACCTGCCTAGTTTGGAATGGTCACTATAGATCCGAATATGCACTAGGTCGAATGGTCAAAAAGGGTGCCCGTAAAACCGGGGTTTTGTGTTCCCATGCTGTCAGAGCCCAGAGCCGATCAGCCTTACGGACATGACTTGACAAGACAAGCCTCCAGCAAATCGTTCGGGAATGGCATATGGCAAACACGGTGTCCTAGGCGCACCAATGCAAATGTAATGCAAAGAAACACACAAGTGTAATCAAAACCAGATATCACGAGTTCGAGTCAAGTTCTCTAAATCCCCAGCAGAGTCGCCAGAAACTGTAAACGTCCCCGAACGCATCCCGGGGAAAGGGAGAGTGCGAGTCCCCCCCCCCCGCGTTCTGGTTCGATATTGGGTCACTACAGTTCGAAGGACTCAAATGTCACGGTTCTTAATCTTGAACCAAAGAGTCCAAATCGCAAATCGTTTTGAGAAAACGATTTTTGAAAGAAGTGCCAAACATGGACTGCTTTGCAGATAACAGAGTCGCCACCTAAATATTTTTTAATGGGAAATTTAGGAAACCCTGACCCCGGTGCAAAGGCCACGTGTCCGTCATCACCAAAGTTGCCTCGGCTCGGGAACTTGGGTACGGTTGGGGAAGGTCACTTCGTGAGCACCCCCGCTCGCCCGGTCAAAGACCGGCCTCTACTAACCATGATATCTGTTTTTGAAAACTTGTGAGTTCTTCTTCTGGTTATTAGCCTAGGTTACTATGTGATGCACAGCATAAAGTATAGACCGGATCACCTGAATTGGAACAAAACATTTCATGTTTTTTGTTTGTTTGAAAATGGTTTGATGGTGCTACTCGCAGTAGGCTAAGACGCGGATTTGCCACCCTCAGGTGGGCTTAGAAAACATGATTTTGCCACTATCTAGTGGCTTAAAACAAACATTTGAGAATTGTCCAATTCAAGTAACACCTCCACCACAGGCATTCAAGGCAGTTATATCACATAAGCAATTAGCCTCATGGTAAGCATGCTATCACGGCAACACTCACACGCATGCAAGGATGCTAAAGCATAAAACTCACCGAGTACTCCAAGCCAAAATAGAAGCTGATTAGAAATCATGCATGATCCTAAATATACAGGAGTGCCTAATGCAACGCATGCAAAATGCAACTATAGCAGGCTCGGCTATTCTAAAACATGGCATATGGAATGCTACAACTATCAGTATTCAATTTGGAATTGAAATACAAATTCAGTTTGTATGATGCGCCGAGCCCGGTGCGTGCAAAACAGATGAATGATGCAAACATGTTGTCATACTGTATGCTAATTGAAATATGCCCTATATCTAGCCATCGTAAGCGGGTAAATAAAAGGGAAGAAAGACGTGGGGTTGGAAGGCATACATCACACTCACCCACACTTATTACAATTATGCCCCCGCGCAGAGGGTCCGAATAAATAATAATACAGTCCGAAATAAAAGAATAATACAGTCCGAAATAAATATACAAATTTCTAATTAATTATCAAATTAATTAAGAAAAACTGTAAATTGGCATGCAAGCCAGGGGCTGCCTCACTTCCGCTGAATGATGTATGCTGGGCTGCCTTGCGCGGAAATCCACTGGGATGCCCCAATTAGCCTCTGTTTGCAATGTTTCTTGAAATGCGTGCCAGACTCCGAAAAGTTGCTGATTCTTCATTTTGCTGCAACAGAGAGCAGGAAAGGGGCATAGCAATGTATTTCGCAAATATATGCATGCCTCGATCCTCGTGCCACCAATCACGCATCTCAATGCATGATGGCCGAGGGATCGGATTGCACAACTCAATATAGAATGAATGCACATGAAAATTATAACAAAACCTAACTCCATCATGGGTAATCCGGAGTGTCGGTGACTTGGGAATTGAGACCCGTTCCGTCACTCGAAGTACGAAACGTGCCTCGTTTCCCGTGCCCGGGCTAACTTCTATCCCGAACACGATGCAATATGCATGATATGCATGAATGCAACTAAAATGCAATCCTAACATACAAAATGCTACGAAAATGAGATACCTCGAAATGTGTGCACGCGGGCACGCAAACCGAGGCAATGATCCTAAGGCATGAAATGGCATACGCAATGCAAATTGGACTTACACTAACATGAGTGGGCCTCAGCCACACTCACATAAGAGGCCGTCGGATAAAAGTGAAGTGCCTCGAAATGCGTGCACACGGGTACGCAAACCGAGACAATGACATAAAGGCATGCAATGACACGAAATATGATATATAATGAGACTAAAATGAGATGTCTCGAAATGCGTGCCCACGGGCATACGGAATGCAACAGGACTAAAATGAGATATGTGATGCAATATGGGCTTATACCAACATGAGTGAGCCTCAGCCACACTCACACGGGAGGCCAATAGATGAAAATGAAGTGCCTCGAAATGCGTGCACACGGGCACGCAAACCGAGGCAATGCATACGGAATGCAATGATACTAAAATGACAGATAGAATGCAAAATGGACTTATACTAACATGAGTGAGCCTCAGCCACACTCACATAAGAGGCCGTCGGATAAAAAAGAGATGCCTCGAAATGCGTGCACACGGGCACGCAAACCGAGGCATAGCCCTAAGGCACAAAGATGGCATGCAATGAGATGTGGCATATGGCATATGGAAAATGCAAATTTCAGCAGCCAAAATGATGCAAAACAGCCCCCGAATTATAGCAAAATTACACCCGATGCCCGAAATGCTATGCTAAGTACCCGAAATGACTTGCAGCTATGCTAAATATGCACAATATGGACATGATGTAAAGACGGATGCTAGGCAGCCCCTAAACTAGCATTTTTCCAGTGCGAAGCATGGCCAAACAACAATCACAAGTATGGCAAAAATAGCGTGCAAAAATGGGGGAAAAGAGGGAAATAATGAAGCAGGTGGTATATGCAATGCTCAAACTGAAAAATACAGTTCTACAGCATTCAAGAGTGACTGAAAATATGAACATTTACAGCTTATGACATCTCAAAACAGTATGTAGATATGCTCAACATAGCATGCAAAAATATGAGCCAAAAGAGGGCTATAAAGAGAAGTTACCAAGCATTCACCAAACCAGAAAAACCCTTAATGAAATATGACAAGAAGGCCAAAATATGAATTTTTCCAGGCCTGATGAGGGCCGAAAACAGAGGCTAGATAAGCTTAAAAAGGCATGCAAGAATGGGGGCCAAAGAGGGATATAGTGGTAGGTACAACATGGAGGCCCCAAACAAGATTGATCCCTTCTACAATGTTGTAGAGGGACCCAAAATAAGCCTACTCACAGTTCATGACATGCTCCAAAACAGATCACACAGAGGCTAAACAAATCATGCAATTTTACGGTAAATATGAGAGATTATGAAACAAGTGCATGATAGAGAGGTCAAACAGGGTTGAGCCCTTCTTCAATGTTGAAGAGAGGCTCAAAATAGGCCTAAACTCAGTTAGGGTCGGAGCCCAAAATCACAAGAAAATAGGGTAGAAAAATGAAGCAAAAATAAGCTCAAAAGAGGGAAAAGGATGCTTACCCTTGAAGACTACACTTTGGTTGCTTCTTGGCTTGAGTTTGCTGTCTCTTAGCCTCTGAAAAACCTTCCCTTGCTTCTGGAATGGAAGTGGTGATGGTGGTGCTTGGTGTGATGAACAAATGAGGCCAAGACTTGAAGATTTTAGAGGTTTTGGTACTTGGAATATAGAGAGAGAGAGATATATATGTAGGAGCTCAAAACAGAAATTTTCTAACCCCTACAACAGATCTGGAGGGCTGTATATATAGGCAAAAAGGTGTAGAAAAATGGAGGGAAAAAAAAGGGGGAAAACTAGTCAAGTTTCCCGCAAAAAAGGCCAAAAGGGAAAGTGGTAGCTACGTGTTTCAAACGGCCGAGAGTCCTTCAACAAAGTTGAAGAGGGGCTCAAAATAAGACACTTTGTAGTTTACGACCAAGTCCAACACTGCCCACAAGTACGCCTAAAATACCGTGCAAAATAGGCCTAAAAAGAGGCAAAGAGGCAAGTGACAAATGGAGATGTCAAACAGTAAAAATTCCTTAATCAAACATGAAAAGGACCTCAAAATATGACTATCTCAAGTTCGGGTCGGAGCCCAAAAATGTAGAATGAAGGTTCGGGAGCCAAAACACGCAGTTCGAGGCCCCAAAAATGGGCTGCTAGGCACCGGGAGTGGTGCTCGACCACGAAGTTGGTCTCTCGGACCGCAGTGTCCCTCAAAGGGAGTAGATCAGATGCATGCCAAAAACCGGAGGAGTCGGAAGGAGATGGTTAGACGGTCCGAACCGAGGCACACGCCAGACGGCTCCGAAAACTGGGAACCGGCTCTGAAATGGGCAAAATGGCCTACGGGCACGAAATGTAGCCCACGGCCACTGAGAGATAGTCTACGGACCTCTCCCTCCCTCAGGAAAGAAAACAGAGAAAACTGAGCCTGGTTCGCAAACCGAGACAAAGTACAAAAAGAGCCCGAAAGTCCGGAGGCAAGGCTCGTGGCCGAGACTCTGAGACTCCTGAACGAGCGCGATATGCAACATCACCAAGCGCTCAATCGGTGACGGCTGAGTCTTAAGGTCGGTCAAAAATGGGGTGTCTACAATGTCATGCATACCATTGTATATCGTACATATGTCATGCATTTCCCCTGAATATAGTGCATATGTCATGCATTTCCACTGTAAATATTGCATATGTCATGCATTTCTCTGTGTATAGTCCATTCCAATGCATTCTGTACATATTGCATTGTAGCTTGCATGCATCCATTGCATCACCTCCATCTACGGCTTGCGCCTTTCCATGTTGAGCTTGGTCTGGTATGTGCCCATACTTTCACATTAAAGCACAGTTCTGCATGTGTACGCGCCTATTCCATTGTTTTGGTTTGAGGGTTGCGGCACCTTTTCTGTGTTAGACGCGGTTCGTTTGTGTACATGCCCTTCTTAGGCAAGATTTGGTTGGCCGCACGCCATATCCATTGTATATTTCACATTGTAGTGTAATTTTTGCATCCAACATTAGGATCATGTTCTTTCGTTAGCGGGTTATTCTCCACTTATGTCATTCCACCCAATTACTTGTTCTTGTATCCATCTACATCACTCATAGTTCTGCATGTGTACGCGCCTATTCCATGTTGAACTTGGTTTGAGGGTTGCGGCACCTTTTCTATGGTAGACGGACTTTGCACCTCCATCATCCTTTTGACATTTGTGTGGTTTTGAACCGCTCGTGATTGGATCATGATTCGATTGCATTGCATATTGTTTGCATTGTTTATACATAGTTTTGTATGTTTTGCATATTATTTTGCATGGTTTTTACATTTGTTTTGTAATTTTGCATATCATTTGCATTACATTAGATTCAATTGCATATCATCGCACTGTTTGTGCACCCCTTGGTCTAAGGAGACCTTAAATCCTACATTCGCGTTGTCGCGCAGCTTTCGATTGCATTGTTATGCATGTTGCTAACAATATTGTACCTGTTAAGTTTTCTTTCTCTTTCAGGCACGATATTGTATGTACGGTTCATTTGAAGCTGGTGCAACCAGACGAGCCGCACAGGTATTGTATCCTCCGAGTGAGACATATCGAGAATTGCATAATTCTCTTACATCCTTTCTGCATTGTAGTGTAGTTGGATTTGTGTTTGCTAGCTTAAAACTGTCGCATGTTATGCGTCGTTACAGCTTTCTTTGTATGATCATAAGTTATGTTCGGCTTCTTGCATTGTCAGTTGCACTTTGTCCCTGCCTTCGGGCGCATATCTTTATTGTCTTGCATGTTTTGTCCAAGACTTCGGCCTTGTCAAAAATTGGTCGTCTCTGGGCTTTGACAATCACTCCCGTCATTGTTATGACTTTCGAGTTCTGTCAAAGAGGGGCAACTGTAGACACCCCATTTTTGACCGTCCTCAAGACTTGGACGTCACCATTTGAACACTCGGTGATCATCCATGTTCGTGTTCGTCCTGAGTTCCCGGAGGTCTCGGCCACGCACGCCTTGCCTCAGGATCTCTCGACTCGACTGTTTTGTGTCTGGTTTTGCACCAAACACTTGTGTTTTGCCTTTGAGGGGCAGGGAATGGCTTGTTCGCCATCCCCACACATCACCGGCCATGGCTTGAGGCCACCGGCTATTGGTTTGTTGCCATCGGCAAAATGTTTGGCCGACCGGCACTATTTGTGGCCGGCCGACCATCTATTTTGGTCAAATTGCATTTTTGGCTGGCCGACCACTGTTCATCTGCTTTTGCAGATATTTTTATGCCAGTTGTGCTAGCTGGCATACACTTTGCTCCCCTCCATACACGTGTATGGAGGGATCTCCCTCTTGACTAGCTTGTTTGGAAAGCTTTACAAGAGGGGTTGTCTATAAGAGGGAGCCTCTTCTCTCTTGTTTGGGGTTGAACATTTTTTCAGAGCTCTGAGTTTTAGGGTTAGGGTTTGCATATCTCCCATCTCTATATCTCTCTCTCTTTTGTGTATAAGTGTGTGTTTGGTCTTATTATTGCACACAAACACCCACCATTACACCTTGACTTGGCTACTGAGGTGCTAGGGAGCTGTTCTTGAAGTTCTTGCCTGGTTTTGAGCTCAAAGAACCAACTGGAGCATTGTTTGTGAAGAGGGTCAACAAGGGTGAGAACTTACTCATTTTTACCCCATTTTTGCATAGTCTTTTAGCCTATCTTGCAACTATTTTTAGACTTTGTGTATAACTAATAAAAGTCTTGTTTTTCATTGCTCTAAATAGTTGCTTAAGGGTGTTTTGAGCTTTGAGGTTGTTTGATCCCTCTTAGGCCTTGTTTGGCCCTATTTTTGTCCTATTTTGGTGAGCTCCGGGACCACCTTGTTTGGGCCTCCTCACCACTGAAATCTTGAGGGATTTCAGTGGTGAGGATGGTGCCTTGAGGTCCAAGAAGGAGAGGGCCACCCCCTCTCCTTGTTGTCCTTTAAAAGGGCCATTTGAGCCTCTTGAGTGAGCATCTTGTTTAAGTGTATGATGGTCATGCCTTAGCTGTTTTTTGTGCTTATTATGTCATAATATAGCTCTGTTTATACTTGGTTTAGACACACCATGCATGCCTTGCATACATGTCTTGTAATGCCATCTTTTTGCCTTAACATGCTTTAGGCTTTAACCCTTGTCCTAGCATGATTTAGGCCTAGCTTTGTGAAGCTTTCATGCTTGTTTTAGTATGCTTTAGCTCTGTTTTCAGTTGCTTTGGTCATGCTCAACATGCTTTGCATAGTCTCTTTGCATTCTAGCTTGTAGGCCTTGAATGTGGGATGTCATGAGCATGCTTTGTTTGCCTTAATTAGTTGGTTTGGCACCTCTATTTTATACAATTTCAGAGTTTGGCATACTTGCCATGTGTCTATATTTATCTTCTTTTAAGTGTGCTTAAAGGTTGCTTCTATATGCCTAAGTGTTGGACTATGTGTGCATGCATGTTTGTATGTCATTTCGTCTTCATTACCATGGCATGTAGCCACTGTTTTAGGCTTGTTTGAGGACTGCCTAAATCAGTTTAGGTCTCTCCTTTGCATGTTGATTGCATGCTCAACTTGTGTGTTGGCGAATACTTGACCCCTTTGGTATGTTGTTGCATGCTTAGGTGGTAGTGCATTTGGCATGCATCTCTTACTAAATTGTCTAACATGATATATGCTTTGCACGTGTGCATGTTGACATTGTACTTTGCACGCTTGTTAGTTGCATGTTTGCATGTTTAGTTGCATATTCATGTTGCATACTAGCTCCATGCCTAGGCCTCATCGCATTGAGCATGCATTCCTTGCCTCTTGATTGAGCATGATAGAGGTTAGGATTTATTGGGTGCTTTCGTGTGCATTTCATTTGAAATCAAAATGCATAACTTGGTTCCTTGGGCCATCACGCATCAAAATGCGCAATTGGTGGTCCGAGAATCGAGTACCATGCTCCTTTGAGTCATAAATATGATAAGGAGTGTGGTTGGTGCACACATTTGCTTGAAATGCATTGCTATGCCTTGTTTTGCCCTCTGCTGCTGTCAAAATAGGATTCTGCAGGAAGACTTGGCCGGCCGGCCATCTTTAGTGCCGACCGACCAACAATTGATGGCCGGTGATCATTTCCTTTGGCCGGTGATCATTTCCTCTGGCCGGTGACCAATTCCCTTGGCCGGTGGTGTCCCTCAGGGTTCATAGAGTGCACCTTGGGAATCTTGCACTGATCAGAGAAGGAAAATAGTTTGGACAGAGGCAACTTGTGCATAGCAGTGGACTTCCGAGCGGAGCCGAGCACGCCTTGCATTGGGCCCTCGTCCCGAGGCTGTTTACTGTTTTATTAGATTAGTTAATTTGTGTAACTAGTTTAATTGGTCTATAATATTTAATTAGCCTGTAGGTTAGTTAAATCTGTATTATTCTTTCGGTCCCTCCGAGTGAGGGCGTATTTGTAATAAGTGTGGGTGCGTGTGTGCATGCCTTCCAACCTCCACTTCTTTCTCCCTTTTACTTACTTGCTTTGATGGTTAGTATTAGGACATGTTTAATTTAGCATTCTTATGCTATGCATGCGTGCATCATTCATCAGTATTGCATGCACCGGGCTCGGCACATCATGCTAACGGCATAGTATTCCAAATCTAACTTGAATACATGCTACTTGTTGCATCCCATATGCCATCCTAGGATTAGCCGAGCCTATTCTAGTGACATTCTGTATGCG
This sequence comes from Camellia japonica, assembly GCA_030407325.1. Lineage (NCBI taxonomy): Eukaryota > Viridiplantae > Streptophyta > Magnoliopsida > Ericales > Theaceae > Camellia > Camellia japonica. The sequence goes on along the minus strand of JAPPVO010000017.1, from coordinate 71,460,733 downwards.
TTGCATTAGCCACTTAACATGAACTTGGATCATGCACGATTGCTAACATGTTTATTGTTTTGGCTTGGAGGACACTGTAAGTGCTTTATGTTTTAGCATTTCGCATGAGTGTGGATGTTAACATGACAGCATGCTTACCATGTGGCTAGATGCTTATGTGATATAAACTGCCTGAATGCCTGTGGGTGAAGGTTGAATTGTTTGAGTTGGAACAACTCATTAAGATCCGTGTTTTAGCCTACTTGCGAGTAGCAAATTTCAAGCCATTTCCTAAACAAACGGATATGCAATGCTTTGTTCCAAATTAGGCGATCTAGTCTATACTTTTGTGTTGTGCGCATCACATAATAATGCTAGCTAATTAACCGGAATAAGAACGCATGTGTTTTCAAAAACAAGATATCATGGTTAGTAGAGGCCGATCTTTGATCGGGCGAGAGGGGGTGCTCATAGCTGACCTTCCCCAATCGTATCCAAGTTCCCGAGCCGTGGCAACTTTGGTGATGACGGACACGTGGCCTTAGGCAAACGAGTCAGGGTTTCCTAAATTCCCCCAAAATAAAATATTTAGGTGGCGACTCTGTATCTGGCAAAGCAGTCCACGTTTGGCACTTCTTTACAAAAATCTGTTTTCTAAAAAATGATTTGCCGGATTTGGACTCTTTGGTTCAGATTAAGAACCGTGACAAAGGGAGTCCGAACTGTGGGGTGAGGCCCTCACGCGGGGCGCGTCCACAGGTGGAATAGAAGTGTTCTGGAAGTTGGTGCAATTTTCAGATATCTAACATGTGCAAACAGAGGCTGCAACGGCAAGGCAATGGCATTTTCGGGTGGAGAAGCCAAACATGCATGCATCCCTCGCCCCTCAAGGCCATTTACTTGCTTTGCTTAATTAGTTAGTTGTAGCTAATTCATTCATACAATTGTTGTAACTATTTAGTTAATTAATTAGTTTTGTAATTAATTAGCTTAATTCGGTTTGTAATAATTAGTTAACTAGAATAGTTACTTAGGTTTGGTTTATATTAGTTAACTTAATTAGTGTAGCTAAGTAGCTTATTCATTCGGACCCTCCTTCACAAGAGCACAATGTTGTAATAAGTGTGCGTGAGTGTGCATGTCTTCCAATCCCAACTCTTTCTCCCTTTTATTTAATCGCTTTTGATGGTTAGATTAGGACATTTTCAATTAGCATACCTTATACTTGCATGTTTGCATCCATTCATTTGTCTTGCATGCCGAGGCTCAGCGCATCATTCAAACATTGCACTTTAATACTTCTTGAATACATGTTTAATCGCATGTTGTTCAAATTGATTCATATGCCATATAGTAGCCGAGCCTATTAATTGCATTATCTCATGCGTTGCATTAGACATCTTGTATAGTTAGGATCATGCATCTTTCTAACAATTTTTGTTTTGGGTTGGAGTACTCGGTAAGTCTTTATGCTTTAGCATACTTGCATGAGTGTGATTGCCACGTTGTCATGTTTCACATGCTTGCCATGAGGCTATGTGTTTAAATGCTAAATTGCATGAATGCCTATGGATGAAGTCTCGTTGTTTGAATTGGAACGATTCAACAAATATGCATTTTAAGCCCACTTTGTTAAGTGGAAAATCATGTTTTAAGCCTACTATGTTTGGTGGAAAATCCGCATCTTTAAGCCCACTTTAGGGTGGCAAGTTCAAACCATTTTCACAAACAAACATGACTTAAATTGTTCCAAGTCTTACAAACTAGTCTATACTTGTTTGTGTGTGTCACATAGTAAAGTTAGTCTAATAACCGGAATAAGAACACATAATGTTTATAAAACATCATATTATGATTAGTAGAGGCCGATCTTTGATCGGGTGAGCGGGGGTGTGTGGGCTCGCCTTTTTCTACGCTCCCGCCTTTCGAAAAGGGTTTGAAAAGAAGGCCTCACAGTTCGGACTCTACCTGTGGTTTTTAATCTAGTCTCACAAGTGCAATGTGAAACTGATAAACACCAAAGAGTCCAATCCGGGAAATCGTTTTGGAAAATCAGATTTTAAATCAAATAATGCCAAAATTGAACTGCTTTGCCAGATTACAGAGTCGCCACCTAAATATTTTGTTTTTGAAAAATTTAGGAAACCCTGACTCGTGCCAAAGGCCACATGTCCGTCATCACCAAAGTTACCTCGGCTCGAGAACTTGGGAACGAGGGGAAAAGGTCATGAAATGAGCACCCCCGCTCCCCGATCAAAAGATCGGCCTCTACTAATCATGATATGAGATTTTAAAAACTTTATGTGTTCTTGTTCCAGTTTATTAGCTAACATTACTATGTGACACACACAAGCAAGTATAGACTAAAATCGCGAGAATTGAACAACTCAACTCATGTTTGCTTTTTGAAAATGGTTTGAATTTGCCACCCTCAAGTGGGCTTAAAAGATGCGGATTTGCCACCTCAAGTGCGCTTAAAACATGATTTGCCACTTCGCAAAGTAGACTTAAAACTCATACTCATTGAATCATTCCAATTTAAACAACAAAGCCTCCATCCACTGGCATTCATGCATTTAAACATTTAAGCACATAGCCTCATGGCAAGCATGCGAAACATGGCAATATGGCAATCACACTCATGCAAGTATGCTAAAGCGCAAAAACTCACCGAGTACTCCAAGCCAAAATGAAAACAAGTTAGAAAAAATGTATGACCCTAACTATGCAAAATGCCTAGTGCAACACATGCAATATGAAATTAATAAGCTTGGCTACTAATATGGCATTTGCAACACTTTGATAGCATGCTTTGAAACACGTATTCAAAGAAGTATTGAAATCAACAATGCAGTTTGAATGATGCGCCAAGCCTCGGTGCATGCAAGACAAATGAATGGATGCAAACATGCGAGCATAAAGTACGCTAATTGAAAATGTCCCTAATCTAACCATCAAAAGTGATTAAATAAAAGGGAGAAAGACGCGGTTGGAAGACATGCACACACACGCACGCACACTTATTATAACATTTCGCCCTCGCGAAGGAGGGATGAATGAAATAAGCTAACTAACTACGCTAATTAAGCTAACTATTACAAAACGAATTAATTAACTATTTAGTTAACTAATTATTACAAACCGAATTTAAGCTAATTAATTACAAAATGAATTAATTAACTAAATAATTACAACACTTGTATGAATGAATTAACTACGACTAACTAATTAAACAAAGCAAGTAAATAGCCTCGAGGGCAAGGGACGCGTGCATGCTTGCTTGGTTTCCTCCCGAAAATCCACCGCCTTGCCATCGGGCACCTCTGTTTGCACTTGCTTGAACACCAACAATGCTGCCAACTTCCAGAACACCTCTGCTCCAATTTAGGAACACACTTGTGCAAAATTTCATTCCTAGCCGGTCGGCTACCAAGGATGGCTGTCGACTACCATTGGTGGCCAGTTGGCTACTGCTGGTGGCCGGTAAGCCACTACTGGTGGCCGGTCGGCCACCCCTTCCCTGAACTTCCCTTTTTTGCTGCAACAGAGAGCAAACAGACACAAAGCAGTGTATTCTCAGGGAGTGTATGTATTGCTACTCTCCTTATCATCACACAAGTTCAAAGGGGTATAGCTTTTGGCCCTCAAACCATCAACCAAGCATTTTCATGCATGATGGCCAAAGAACCAAGCTTGTACAAGCTTAATGAGTGCAAAACAAGACTCAACAAAACCACAACCCTATTATGTATGATCAAGGGTGATGGTGACCAAGAAAAGTGGCACGTTTCATCACGTTGAGTATGAAACGTCCCATTTTTCTCGTGTTCGAATTAATGTCCGATCCGAACACATGCAATGCAATATGAAAGATGTTTATCTTGCCTCTTTTACTTGTTTATTTTTATTTACTCATTTTAGCTTACCAATCCTTTCTTTAATTGATTAGTCCAAAAGGTGAGTGTCCTCTAATGGAAAGAGGGCTTAAACTACAAGTGCCTTGAGCATGAAAGAGATCTCATGTCGTTGGTTAGTAGAAACCCTCGAAAGAGGATTGAAACCATTAAGCACAAGTGTCTCAATTTCATACTCAAGCCAACAAGGGGTTCAAAGCCCCTTTCAAAATAAATGAAAGAGTGAAGAATAGAGGGAGATTGTAGAGATTTTAGTGCTGAAATGGAGTGCAAATGACTCTAAAACATGCAAGCAACTCATGCAATTCATGCCAAAAAGCCTAAAACATTAAGCTAGTGAAGCCTCTTTATACTACAACCACACAATACAAGCCTCAACTGAGTTGACCAGCCCAAAATAGAGCCAAAACAGGTTAAAACAGTGACTAAAACATGTTGAAATTAAGGTACAAAATGCTAGAAAAACATGCTCACATGTTAAGCTATCTAGGCATGCAAACAAGACACAAGGAGAGGAGGCTACCCTCTCCAATTTTGGACTTCAAAATGAGGTTTTTGCCACTGAAATAACTCTGAATTTCAGTGGTTTAAAGGGCCAAAAAATTTGATTTGGATATGCTAAAAGATGGCACAAAAGCTCACATAATCAAGCAACAAGAATGATGGACTACCCCTTAACACAAAATGACCTCAAACCACCATGTTAAGCCTCAAAAGCCAGAGTTATTTGTAGTTGAAAACCAGTTCAAAAACGGTATAGAATGATGGCAAACTGAGTAGCCAAAACAAGTATACTAAGCAAATGAACTACCTCTTGAAACTCAAGCACAAAACAGCCTCAAATTCCGGCTCAAACCTCTTTCAAGAGCTCAAACTAGACCTCAAAGAACCTCAGCTCAAAGGTAAGAGTGTTCGGTTAAGGCTTGATGTACAAAGGTGTAGAGAAACAAGGCTTTAAGGCACAAAACAAGAAGAGAAAGAGAAAATTCTAGAGAGAGAGAGAATTTTGATCCAAATTTTCTAACCTTTCAAAATGGGAGAGGACACCCCCTATATATAGAAAATCAAGATTAAAGCTTGAATTCATCCTACCATACACGTGTATGGAGATGCACTTCAATGAACAACAGCTGGCACAGTTGGCAAACAAATATCTAAAAAAGGAGAAAAATGGCCATCGACCATCACTAGTGGCCGACCGGCCACCACTGATGGCCGGCAGGCACAAGCCATGGCCGATGGACTGTGGGGATGGCCAACAGGCCACCCTCTCCTCCAGACTTGAAACAACAAGCTCTTGGTCCACAACCAAGCAACAGGTTTAGAGGCTCAAAGACAAGGCGCTCGGCCAAGATTTTCGGGCACTCAAAACGAACACGAGCATGCAAGATCATCGAGTATTCAAACGATGACATCCAAGTCTTGCGGACAGTCAAAAATGGGGTGTCTACAGTTGCCCCTCTTTGACAAAACTCGGAAGTCATGAAATGACGGGAGTGAATGTCAAAGCCCAGAGATGAGCCATTTTTGACAAGGCCGAAGACTTGGACAAACAAGTAAGCAAAACAAAGAACGGTTGCGCCCGCAGGCTGCCTACGTATCCCTTTGCAAGGAATCAAATCAACGTAGTTCTGGGGCAGGATGCAAAATGATACACAATGTAACAAAACAATATAAATGAAATACAGTGCGATGAAATAATCAAACCACAAGCCGTACAAAACCACACAAATATCATGAAGGGATGGAGATGCAAAATCAAACTACGTTTAACATAGAAAAGGTGCCGGAACCCTCAAACCACAATTCTCTTGGTGGGATAGGCGTGTGCACATGCAGAACTATGTGTTTCGTAGAAAGAATACAAGTAATTGGGTGGCATGATATAAGTGAAGAATGATCTACTGAGGAAAGATCGTGATCCTAAATGTTGAATGCAACAAAACAAAGTATGATGCAATGGATGCAGTGAATAAGGCACAGGCCGAACCACATTTTACCTAGAAAAGGTATGGACACAAAACAGACCACGTCTAACATAGAAAAGGTGCTGAAACCCTCAGACCACAATTCTCTTAGTGGAATAGGCGCGTACACATTATCACATAACCATGCTTCAATGAAGGAAATGTATGAGCACATGCCAGACTAAGCTTAACATGAAAAGGATGCATGATAAAATGGACAATGCATTAGATGCATGTGATAGATTCTATATGATGATAGATAATAAATGCGATGATAATGCAACGAGGATGTGATGCTTTAGACCGTACCTTACAGGGGCAATTGGTGATGACTCACCTCATGTCGTTGGGGATCTTCCTCTTTTGCATCTTGCGTTTCCGAACCATAGGTACTACTTTTCTCCCTTGCTATGGTCGCAGCTTTCCCTATTCTCCAACAGGGTGACAGACTAGGTTAGTTCAGTATCCAGAATTGAGGCGCATACACGCTACCTCAACCTATGGGGCTACCATATAGATTTCAAGCTGAGGATACACCCCTGGATATTTAAACCAGACTTTAGTCTCGGAAATCCCGAACCTTTGCGTTCTAGGCATCGGCCATTCGAACTCTAGTTTTCACTATCTCAGTTGATCTCCTAGGAACTCACCGCAAACACAGGCAGGTGGCTATACCAGACCACTAGAAGTCGTTCGGGAACGAAAATCACCAAATGAATTGCACCTTTAGAGGATTTAAGATCTCTTAGACTAGAGAGTGCGATGCACAAGAGAGTGCGAATCAAGATACAGGATTTAAGGTCTCCTAGACCAGAGAAGTGCACAAGAGAGTGTGAGTGTAAGTGCACAAAATAGTGCGAGGTAGGGTGAAATGCACAAGACAGAGCGATGCAAGGTGCACAAAACAGTGTGATGTAAGTTTGCAAAAGACAGTGCGATGCAAAGTGAATGCACAAAACAGTGCTATACAAGTGCACTAAACAGTGCGGGCTCAAGGTGCACAAAATAGTGCAATACAAGTGAATGCACAAAACAGTGTCACACAGGTGCACAAGACAGTGCGATGTAAGGTGCACAAGACAGTGCGATGCAATGCACAAGATAGTGCGATACAAAGTGAAATGCACAAGACAGTGTGATGCAAAGGATGCGTAAGATAGCGCGATACAGGGGTGAATGCACAAGACAGTGCGATGCAAGGTGAAGATGTATGAATACATAAAAGAATGCACAAAAGAGTAGTGATGCAAGGTGCACAAAACAGTGCGAATGAAAGTGAATGCACAGGACAGTGCGATACAAGTGTGCACAAGACAGTGCGAAATGCACAAAATAGTGCGATGCAAGTGTGCACAAAACAGTGAGAATGAAAGTGAATGCACAGGACAATGCGATGCAAGTGTGCACAAGACAGTGCGAAATGCACAAAACAGTGCGATGCAAGTGCGATACAAGGGTGCACAAGACAGTGCGATGCAAGTGTGGTGTGCAAAATAGCAAAATGCAATGCACAAACAAGTGCAAGTAAGGTGCGCAAAATAGCGCGATGCATGTTCTATGCAAAAGATACGAGCATTTTCTATGCAAGATGAGAGCATGTAATGAAATGCACAAGATAGTGCGATGCGCAAGAAAGCACAAGTGTAAATTGCACAAAATAGTGTGAGTGTGATACAAAGTGCACAAAATAGTGCGAACAAAACAAATGATTAGTATGATAAATGTACCAAGTGAGATTATTGTGCGATAGATGCACAGAATGATTGGTTTACAAAACAATGCATGTTCCATGCAAGATAGACAACCGGTGCATGACGTTAAGTGAAAGCATGTTCTGTGCAAGATAGCAAGAGCATATTCTATGCATGATTGAAAGCAAAGCATATTCTGTGCGAAATCGAAAGCAAGCATATTCTATGGATAAATCATAACGATGCACGGCACGCAAGCAACAGAAGTGTATATGAAAGTGCACATTCTATGCAATAGAAGGGCATCAAATACGTACTTTGGTGCCTCCGATTTACCTCTCAGAGGACTTTGCAACATGTTCAACTCAAAAAGGATACATCCCGTTTATATTGGCAAGGGGTAACATATGCATGTGAAAACCAAAGGGTGCTGCTTGGGCTGCCATTCTAATTTGAAGTAGGCTTAAACTTGGAGTCGAGATACACTCATACTCCAGAGAAAGGCGAGGCCTAAGAAAGTGCACCTAGAATGCAGTCTCAGAATTTGTCGAAGTTGAAACACACTCAATGCTCCAATTTTCCCTCTTTTCTTTTCCTTTGCAATGCGAAACCCATATAGCTTCAAATAGGTCCTAGTTTGATTGCTCTCTCTCTCGACCTGGGTTGAACCCTGCAGTTTATGAAAGAAAGAGTCCTATTTTGTAGATCATGTTGAGAATGGCACAGCACTCTGAGCAAAAAACGATTTATTTTTGAAATTGAAATTGAGAAATGAGTTCTTGACCGGGTATTAAGCCTACAACTGACCACAGTACACCACGACTCAACAAAGAGAAAACGAAGGTAAAACAACCTAAACACATCTATTGACACTCGAAACGACTCAAAACAAGAATCGAGACAAACAAAAACAACAAACACAACACTCGAATATGTTCCAATGGCGAGAGACCTCTCGATTCATAGGGACCCCACAGCTTTTCCAGGTATTGTTTTCCACCCTTTCTTATTTGTGATTCTCACATCACTTTGGCACTCAATCTCTTTTTCTCTGAAAAGCCCTTTTCTCACTGTTCCTCTTAGCGCACATCTCTCCATTCTTTAATCTCCCTTCTTCTTATTTTTTTTATCCCTCCCTAGGTGGTTGATGAATAAGCAGGAAGTCGTGGGCTCTTGCCCTTAGTATTCTACTAGATTCTCCTTCTTTCGCTCACAACTAGTGAGCCTTTCCCACAGAGGGATTGTGATGTGACTAGATGTGCAGCAGATCTGCAATTGACATCAGTTGACAATGCCCTTGGCTTAGCTTGACTGAGATGAGTTACAGCATATCCCACCGGCTAGGTATACAATTGATTGGTCTCACACATTGTGTTTTCTACGTCCCCATTCTGGGTCAGATGCCAATTTAGATGTGATCGTCTAGATGAAGGGACCAAACATCCCGCTCCATTTTCAATTCGTGCTTCGCACTTGGCTTGATACCTCGCTGCTTGGAGGATGAGAGCTTTTGGCCTTTTGCTGTTAGCTTCAGTTGTGCCCTTTCTAGCAAATATGGGGCCCTTTCCGGCAAGTATGTTGACAACAGGAAAAAAACAGAAAACCTGACTCAACTGTGCCCCTAGTTCATCATTTTGACCATTTTTGTTTTTTGGCTTTCTACTGAAACAATTTTGATCAACATGTGAGTTAGATTAACATGCTTGTTCGACTTTCTGATTTGACATCATGCAAGTCAAGTTGTGAGTACTAAAAATTTTCCTTTCTTGGGTTTAAGAAATGGTCCAGTTTTGGAAAAAATGGAATAATTTTTGAGAGAATTAGTTAATCCTCCTTAAAAATTCTCAAAAACTATTCTTGCAAATGGCCACTGCTCGACCAACATAGAATTTACTCTTGAGATGCACAACCTCAGATCTGAACTTGAATTGTCTTGCAGCTAAATCTTGTAACGGAATAGGACACCCGAATTTGAACAAAAACAAGCCAATTTGCACATGGATAAGATAGCCGAGTTTGAACAAGGATAAACCAATCAACATAGATGAGCCAAATAGGCTGAAAATGATTGGGGCCGGACTTCAGGATGAAGTTGCCTACGTATCCCAAAGATGGGAATCAGGCCATACGTAGTTCCAGGTTGAGGTTCACTCGGGTGTTGACACTCTCATTTTGTGCTCTAACTTTTGCCAAGGCCGCCCTTCCGGGCTTTCAACCTTGCGAGCTATTTTTCTTTTCATTTCATTTCTTTTCCTTCTCTTTTCTTTTCTTTTCTTTCTTCTCTTTTTTCTTTGTTTCCATTTTTTCATTTTCGTTCTTCTCTTTTCTTTTCTTTTTTCTTGCTCTAACTTTTGTTTGGGTCGCCCTTCCGGGTTTTTGGCCCAGCGAGCCTCTCAAGGATAAAAAAGTTTAACTTGTTCATGTTGAATGGTCGTAGGATCTCTAGCCATCTAAATCCATGAAAATGGCTGTTGTTGCTGACTAAATAGTATTGATGATGTAAGAGCCCATCCAATTGGGGTCTGAATTTGCCCCTAGTGTTGTGGATAGGAACTCAATTATCCTTCAGCAAAAACTTTCTCCTTTCAGATTCTGTAATTTGGCTTTCTTGTCAGTCTTCATTGGTTTGTTGAATGACCATCCTTTGAATCTTTCAGCACATCTGACATTTTTGCCCCTAGTTCAAAGGCTACTTTTGATCTAGCTTTGCAAGCTTCCTTTGATTACATCTGATCTTCTTGCCCCTAGTTCAAGGGTTGCTTCCAATCCGACCATACAAGCCTCATATTGTGATTGATCGTTTGAACATTCTGAGTCAAGGTTCAAGGTTTTGAAAGCAAAGGGGTCGAGGCTTGAGGCTGAGAGAGATCCTATGCTGGACAGTCCCAAGAGCGAGTCCACGTATGCTTTTATAAGACCACACAAAACATTTTTTGAAATCTTGTAAGAAAGCGACTAGTCGCTCGCGCTGAAGACAATGTACAACCCAATCTGGATCAAGCCGGGATCCTTCTCAGTACTCACATTAACAAACATGATCTCATTTATTAAGGGCTTAGCATGTCTCTCTTTTTCTCAGTTGATCAAATTTTTACAAATCTCAAGGAATTCCTTCCTCTTTGTTTTCATCATAGTGTTCGAAAAGTTTTGAAAAACCTAGGTCAATGCAATGATTTCAAGGCACAAAAAAATAGGTGAAAATCTCTGTCGTTTTATTCAGAACCTCTAGCACAACTGGCTCAATGGCAAAAACAGACGCAAAAGAAAGTGTGTAAAAGGCAAACACAAAACAAGATAGTGATGTTCGAGGTAACACCCTTGAAATCACCTGACCCTAACACAACAAGACTGACTCGATACAACAAGACAGACTCGACTGACTCAATACAAAAAGACTGACTCAATACAACACAACAAGACTGACCCAATACAACACAACAGAACCGACTCAATACCCAAGTCAGAAAGTAAAATAAACAATATTTGCACATTGCTCAAAATAATACGTACCATCCACTACATCTGGAGTAAAAATGTGTGCCATCCGTTGGTGGTTCATCCCCTGATCACATAATCATATTATCCCCCAAGTTCATTGATCTAGTGTCAATAGACTTTGCAAGACCTAGTGTGACGATGACCTTGTTGTCACACAAATCTTGTATTTCATGGCAAAGACGAAGACAAACGTCAGTGTCATGACCGATTTGTTGATGGAAGGCACAATACTTGGCAGCATTGTGCTTGGCCGGAAGGGGATCCAGGAGAGGCCGAGGCTCAAAGGGTCTGAGATGGCCTTGTCCTATAAGGATTTAAAGAGCTTTGGACAAGGTCATGTAAAGCGGAGCGAAGACCCTCCAACCTCGGGGTTGGTGCTTCGAAGTTTGTGGAGTTATGTTGGATGTACCGGCAAAGGGGTTAGCAGATGTTGACTAGGTTTGCTGATCTTTTCCGAGTGTAGGATTGGAGCTGAAAGGGGCATTTCTGGTACGACATCCCCCTTAATTCAGAATGCTCTCATCCTGAGTGGCAAAAGTGTCATCCACAGTCTTTGCAACAACTACAAGCACTTGCTGTTTGTTCAGCCTTTCGGCCTTCAAAGCCTCAACAGCCCACTAAAGGTGTTCATAGGGACCAATACCTGCCCCAACCTTGTTCTTACCACTTGCCTCCACTTTGCCAAGGGATTGGATCGCTATATCAGAGCAGAGCCCAGTTGTTGTCGACATGTCATTGCCCAGACCTGAGATAGCTTTAGGTTGGCCATTTTCAATTGCAGCTTGCCCCAAGAGTGGGAAGCCTTTTGGCATGAAATTCCTGGCACGTGATGTGGTTGATAACGGAGCCAATATTCCAAAGGCTCGATCTACCACAGTTCTCTGAAGATCTTCAATCATTCTCATCAGCTCAAAAGTAGCGGGTTCACGGGTTTGAGATGATTGGGGCTCGAGTGCATCCATCATGCATAAGTCCATGCTTTCTAGGATAAACACCTCAGGCTTGGATAGATGGGCTAGGATGATGTATATGCTGGGGTTGTAGGTGGATGGCAGTATATGGGTTAGATTGAGGTGTGGATGAGGTACTTGGTCATTGGGGTCTTGAGGTGGAGCTATCGTCTAGTTGTCGATGAGATTCTGAACCTCATGACGAAGGCGATAGCAACGATCGGTGCCATGATCACGCTGCTGATGATACACACAGTATTTGGTGGAGTTATGTCTGACAGGGAGTGGGTCAGGCACAGGTTGAGGATCAAGGGGTTTGAGATACCCTCTTTCCATCAGGACTTTTAGTGCGTTGGTTAGGCTTGTATAGAGAGGGGTGAAAGTTCTGCCTTGAGCTCAGACCGGGCTAGCTGTTTCCAGGCTTAATTTGGCAAAAGGGTCGACTGTGGTGACTGTATTGATTTCAATGGATTTGGGAATAGTGCTACCACCAGCATTGGTACTCCCGGAAATCACCCTTTTTATTTGGTTCACTTGTTCTGGGAATAATCCCCTTATTAAATGCACTCTCGATCTGAACCTCCAATTCATGTAAACTTTTGAAAGTGAACAGTGGAGCCACTATTAATTTTTGCAACATATTAGGCTCAAGATTCTGCACCACTGTCCGCGCTTGATCCCTCTCAGAAGGGCAATCTGTCATCTGTGCTGCCTTTGCTCTCCACCTTGCAACAAATTCCACAAAAGACTCTGTAGGATTCTGACGGGTTGCTTCAAGGTCTTGAGTGGTTATTTCAAGTTGGGTATTGTAAGAGTACTGATTGACAAAGGCCTCAGCCAACTCTTCCCAATTCTGCTTCACTTTATCCTCCAACTTGGCGTACCAAGTGGTTGCTATGCCCGACAGGGTTCTTCCATACAGAGAGAGTTTCTGCGGCTTAGTCAGACCCATCGGTTTCAGGACATCCAAGAAAAGCCAGATATATACCATAGGATCTCCAGACCCGTCGAAACGGTCAATGTGTGGCATTTTGAATCTATCTGGGAGCCTTACGGCAGCCTCGGTGTATCCATCCTCAATGTCGGGAATGGATTTAAGGCCTTGTGCCTTTTTGAACTGCTTCTCAAGGTTCGCAATTTTCACCAAGGTCAGATCGAGATCATTAATATCAAATGAATAAAGCCTCTCATTAGGCTGCACCAGGGGTCTGAAAACTCAAGCCTGAGCCAACCCTTCTCGGGGATCTGGACCATGCAAATCTTCAGTTGGCGGAAGTGGGTCAAAGTTCAGCTGGGGTCCCGAGACTGGATGTGTGGTAGGTGCCCCAGATGGGCGTTGCATTTCAGCATTGGTCTCATCCTACATAGCGATTCCCTGGTTTAATGCCGCTATCATGGCCACAACTTCTTCCAGACTCTGTGCCATCATGGATCTGCTGAGTTGAACAAAGGTGATCTAACTGGTGGCTATCGGATCAGTTGAACCAGTAAGCCCTGTCTGGCCCTTCTTTGCCCTGCCACCAGCAAAGGAAACACTAGTTGCTCTTTTGAACTGAATCTCTGACCTGACAAAGTCTATTGACACAAGTCCAGAGTACCTGGGGATATTGGAGCCTTCTGAAGCTATGGTTCCAGGACTACCTTGCAAAAGAGAAAACAAGCAGCATTTCAGCCTAATTCACGAGAACAGATATGATCACAGCTGAATAATTGTGCTCTCTACTAAATTCTGCCCCAAAACAGATACCAACTTGGCAACTAATACATACATTCCTGCAGAGTTTCACTCTAAAAGCACATATCAAGCAATTGAGAGCCAAAATATCCCTATGATGGGGTAGGGTTACCCTATCCTAATTTCGTCAGGAGCTAGGGGTTCACTACGCAATCAGGCGGTTTCAAACAATTCCTACATTCGGGTGAGCAACCTGTCCTAGTTTGGAATAGTCTCTATGGCTTCCGATATGAAACTAGGCCAATTGGTCAAAAAGGGTACCTCAGCAAGACCACCTAATATACCTCTCACACCTAACACCGAGAAGTGAAAGGAGGATCAAATGGTATAGTGGTTGTCCAGATCCAAAGGTCGTGTTCCCATTGTGGCAGAGCCTACAACCGGTCAGCCTTTTGGCAAGCTTTTCTAAGCGAGCTACCGACAAACCGTTCAGGAATAGTAGATGGAAAACACCGTGACTTAAGCGCACCGATGCAAATGCAAATACAAAAAAATACATAAGTGTAAATAAATCAACATATCATAAGTTCGAGTCCAGTTCTCTAAATCCCCAGCAGAGTCGCCAGAAACTGTGGGCTCGCCTTTTTCCACGCCCCCGCCTTTCAGAAAGGGTTTGAAAAAAAGGCCTCACAGTTCGGACTCTACCTGTGGTTCTGAATCTGGTCTCACAAGTGCAATGTGAAACGAATAAGCACCAAAGAGTCCAATCCGGCAAATTATTTTGGAAAATCAGATTTAAATCAAATAATACAAAAATTAGACTGCTTTGCCAGATTACAGAGTCGCCACCTAAATATTTTATTTTTGGAAAATTTAGAAAACCCTAACTCGTGCCAAAGGCCACGTGTCCGTCATCACCAAAGTTGCCTCGACTCGGGAACTTGGGTACAAGGGGGGAAGGTCATGAAATGAGCACCCCCGCTCGCCCAATCAAAAGATCGACCTCTGCTAATCATGATATGAGATTTTAAAAACTTTATGTGTTCTTGTTCCGGTTTATTAGCTAACATTACTATGTGACGCACACAAGCAAGTATAGACTAAAATCGCAAGAATTGGAACAACTCAACTCATGTTTGCTTTTTGAAAATGATTTTAATTTACCACCCTCAAGTGGGTTTAAAAGATGCGGATTTGCCACCTCAAGTGAGCTTAAAACATGATTTGCCACTTCGCAAAGTGGACTTAAAACTCACACTCATTGAATCGTTCCAATTCAAACAACAAAACCTCCATCCACAGGCATTCATGCATTTAAACATTTAAGCACATAGTCTCATGGCAAGCATGCAAAACATGGCAATATGGCAATCACACTCATGCAAGTATGCTAAAGCGCAAAAACTCACCGAGTACTCCAAGCCAAAACGAAAACAAGTTAGAAAAAATGTATATCCTAACTATGCAAAATGCCTAGTGCAACACATGCAATATGAAATTAATAGCTTGGCTACTAATATGGCATTTGCAGCACTTTGATAGCATGCTTTGAAACACGTATTCAAAGAAGTATTGAAATCGACAATGCAGTTTGAATGATGTGCCGAGCCTCGGTGCATGCAAGACAAATGAATGGATGCAAACATGCGAGTATAAGGTATGCTAATTGAAAATGTTCCTAATCTAACCATCAAAAGCGATTAAATAAAAGGGAGAAAGACACGGGGTTGGAAGACATGTACACACGCATGCACACTTATTACAACATTTCGCCCTCGCGAAGGAAGGTCCGAATGAAATAAGCTAGTAGCTACGCTAATTAAGCTAACTATTACAAAACGAATTAATTAACTATTCTAGTTAACTAATTATTACAAACAAATTTAAGCTAATTAATTACAAAATGAATTAATTAACTAAATAATTACAACACTTGTATGAATGAATTAGCTACGACTAACTAATTAAACAAAGCAAGTAAATGGCCTCGAGGGCGAGTGACGCGTGCATGCTTGGTTGGTTTTCTCCCGAAAATCCACCGCCTTGCCATCGGGCACCTCTGTTTGCACTTGCTTGAACACCAACAGTGCTGCCAACTTCCAGAACACCTCTGCTCCAACTCAGGAACACACTTGTGCAAAATTTCATTCCTGGCTGGTCGGCTACCAATGATGGCTGTCGGCTACCATTGGTGGCCGGTCAGCTACTGCTGGTGGCCAGTTGGCCACCCCTTCCCTGAACTTCCCTTTTTTGCTGCAACAGAGAGCAAACAGACACAAAGCAGTGTATTCTCAAGGAGTGTATGTACTGCTACTCTCCTTATCATCACACAAGTTCAAAGGGGTATAGCTCTTGGCCCTCAAACCATCAACCAAGCATTTTCATGCATGATGGACAAAGAACCAAGCTTGTACAAGCTTAATGAGTGCAAAACAAGACTCAACAAAACCACAACCCTATCATGTATGATCAAGGGTGATGGTGACCAAGAAAAGTGGCACGTTTCATCACGTTGAGTATGAAACGTCCCATTTTTCTCGTGTTCGAATTAACGTCCGATCCGAACACATGCAATGCAACATGAAAGATGCTTATCTTGCCTCTTTTACTTGTTCATTTTTATTTACTCATTTTAGCTTACCAATCCTTTCTTTAATTGATTAGTCCAAAAGGTGAGTGTCCTCTAATGGAAAGAGGGCTTAAACCACAAGTGCCTTGAGCATGAAAGAGATCTCATGCCGTTGGTTAGTAGAAACCCTCGAAAGAGGATTGAAACCATTAAGCACAAGTGTCACAATTTCATACTCAAGCCAACAAGGGGTTCAAAGCCCCTTTCAAAATAAATGAAAGAGTGAAGAATAGAGGGAGATTGCAAAGATTGCAATGCTGAAATGGAGTGCAAAATGACTCTAAACATGCAAGCAACTTATGCAATTCATGCCAAAAAGCCTAAAACATTAAGCTAGTGAAGCCTCTTTACACTACAACCACACAATACAAGCCTCAACTGAGTTGACCAGCCCAAAAAAGAGCCAAAGCAGGTCAAAACAGTGACTAAAACATGCTGAGATTAAGGTACAAAATGCTTGAAAACATGCTTACAGGTTAAGCTATCTAGGTATGCAAACAAGACACAAGGAGGGGAGGCTACCCCCTCCAATATTGGACTTCAAAATGAGGTTTTTGCCACTGAAATAACTCTGAATTTCAGTGGTTTAAAGGCCCAAAATGTTTGATTTGAATATGCTAAAAGATGGTACAAAAGCTCACATAATTAAGCAACAAGAATGGTGGACTACCCCTTAACACAAAATGACCTCAGACCACCATATTAAGCCTCAAAAACCAGAGTTTTTTATAGTTGAAAACCAGTTCAAAACAGTATAAAAGGTTGGCAAAATGAGTAGCCAAAACAAGTATACTAAGCAATGAACTACCTCTTGAAGCTCAAGCACAAAACAGCCTCAAATTCTAGCTCAAACTGGACCTCAAAGAACCTCAGCTCAAAGGTAAGGGTATTTGGTTAAAGCTTGATGTACAAAGGTGTAGAGAAACAAGGCTTTAAGGCACAAAACAAGAAGAGAGAGAAAATTCTAGAGAGAGAGAGAGAGAATTTTGATCCAAATTTTCTAACCTTTCAAAATGGGGGAGGACACCCCCTATATATAGAAAATCAAGATTAAAGCTTGAATTCATCCTACCATACACGTGTATGGAGATGCACTTCAGTGAACAACAGCTGGCACAACTGGCAAACAAATATCTGAAAAAGGAGAAAAATGGTCGTCGGCCATCACTAGTGGCCGACCAACCATTAATGTGGCCGACCGGCCACCACTAATGGCCGGCAGGCACAAGCCATGGCCGATGGACTGTGGGGATAGCCGACCGTCCACCCTCTCCTCCAGAGTTGAAACAACAAGCTCTTTGTCCACAACCAAGTACAAAACAGACAGGTTTAGAGGCTCAAAGACAAGGCGCTCGGCCAAGATCTTCAGGCACTCAAAATGAACACAAGCATGCAAGATCATCTAGTGTTCAAACGATGACATCCGAGTCTTGTGGACGGTCAAAATTGGGGTGTCTACAAGGTGCTCATTTTTGGACCTTCCCCTCTGGTACCTAAGTTCCCGAGCTGAGGCGACTTTGGTGATGACGACACGTGGCCTTTGGCACGAGTCAGGGTTTCTTAGATTTTCCCAAAAATAAAATATTTAGGTGGCGACTCTATAATCTGGCAAAACAGTCCAATTTTGGCATTATTTGATTTAAAATCGATTTTCTAAAAAGATTTGCGGATTTGGACTCTTTGGTGATTATCAGTTTCACATTGCACTTTGTAAGACTAGATTCAGAACTGCGGGAGTTCGAACTGTGAGGCCTTTCTTTTCAAACCCTTTCCGAAAGGTGGGGCGCCAGAAAAGGCAGTCCACAGTTTCTGAGACTCTGCTGGGATTTAGAGAACTTGACTCGAACTCATGATATATTTTTTATTTACACTTATGTGTTTCTTTGCATTTGCATCGGTACGCTTAAGTCACAGTGTTTGCCATCAGCTATTCCTGAATGGTTTGCCAGAGGCTCGCTTGGAAAAGCTGGCCAAAAGGCTGACCGATTGCGAGCTCTGCCATATGGGAACACAACCCTTGGATCTGAACTACCGCTGTACCGTTTGATCCTCCTTTCACTTCTCGATGTTAGGTGTAAGAGATATATTAGGTGGTCTTGCTGAGGTACCCTTTTTGACCAATCGACCTAGTTGCATATCGGAAGCCATAGAGACTGTTCCAAACTAGGACAGGTTGCTCACCCGAATGTAGGAATTGTGTGAAACCGCTTGTTTTGTGTAGTGATCCCTAGCTCCTGACGAAATTAGGACAAGATAACCCTACCCCATCATAAGGGTGTTTTGGCTCTCACCTACTTGATACGTGCTTTTAGAGTGAAACTCTACAAGAATGTATGTATCAGTTGCCAGTCTGGGTATCAGTTTTGGGGCAAAAATTTGAGGCAAAAATTAGTGTTTGAGTACGATTATCCAGCTTGTGATTGCAATTGTGTATTGTTTCTGTCTAAGCTGAGGTGCTGTGCGGTTTCTGATTCTTGTCTTTTTTTGTTTTATTTCCTTTTTGCAAGGTAGTCTTTCACTATTGCTTCAGACGAGTCTGTCACCCCCCAAGCACTCTGGACCCGAGTAAGGCAACTTTACCAATCCGAGGATCTTATAAGAGGACAGCCAGTGTTTGCTTCACTACCCCCAGTTACAAGAGAGAGGAGAGTCAGGCATAATTCACCGGTTCGACAGTTATCTTCATTCAATGAAGTCCAATCATCTGCTTCTACTCCGGAAACAGATTATACACCAGTTTTGATAGCTCAGCATCCCTTATTCAGCATGGAAGAAATGCTCCGCCAACTCCAACAGACTATTGAGAACATGCAGCTAGATGCTGTTCGATAAGCTGAGACCACAGCTCGCCAAGCCAAGGTTGTCGCCCGCCAAGCGGAGGTAATAGAGAGGCTTCAACAATAGCAGCCACAACCTGCAGTAGCATCAGCATCCCATGCACCCTAGTGGGAATCCCGGCACCCGGGTCACAATCAATGTCCAAAATGCAAGCATTTAGCGGATCCTATCCCACCTCAGACTTCTAAGGCACCGGTTTACCCACTGAGGCGCCGTTTGAATTTGAGGCGACCCTACTGTGAAAGTAAGCAAGCTTGAGAAGCTCTTCAAACGAGCTCAG
Source organism: Camellia japonica (assembly GCA_030407325.1). Taxonomy (NCBI): domain Eukaryota; kingdom Viridiplantae; phylum Streptophyta; class Magnoliopsida; order Ericales; family Theaceae; genus Camellia; species Camellia japonica. The sequence goes on along the minus strand of JAPPVO010000017.1, from coordinate 71,441,312 downwards.
GGTGCGAATTCGATCCCGGATATTGAGGACGGCTATACGGATTCAGCAGTGACATTGCCAGGTAGGTTTAAAATGCCACACATAAACCACTTTAATAGCTCGGGTGATCCCATGGTCCACTTACGGTTGTTCTCGGACATTCTACAGCCAATGGGCCTATCTAGACTGCAGAAGTTATCCCTCTTCGGCCTTACCCTGTCAGGTATCACGGCCATTTGGTATGCCAAACTTGAAGACTTTGTAAAGAGGAATTTGGAGGAAATGGCTGAGGCCTTCATAGTGTAGTACTCCTATAATACTCAAATCGAGGTCACAACTCATGATCTCGAAGTAACTCACCAAGATCCGAAGAGGGCTTCTTAGATTTTGTAACCCGGTGGAGGGCCAAGGCCTCTATAATGACCATCCATCTGGCCGAAAAGGACCAGATCAGAATGGTGGTCCGTAACCTACAACCAAGATTGTTACAGAAGATGATAATCTTACCTCTGTCTACATTTGCCGACCTCTATGAAATAGGGGTGCAAATAAAGGATGCAATGAAGCAGGGTCTATAGACTACGAGAAAGAGCAGCCTAAAGGGCTTTCACACATAGTTCCAATGCGACTACAAGTTAGTACAACTGCAAGGCCTTCTGATGTGGGTATGGTCACCACCACACCGAAAACTGCCAACCCCTTTGCCGGCATAGCCAATACACCCCCTAAACTTCCAGCCATCAAGCCTGAGGCCAGAGGATTTTCACCCCACTCTACATGTCTCTATCTGCGGCCTTGAGGGTCCTGGTCAAAAAGGGCATCTGAAACCGTTAGAACAACAGCCATTGCCTGATCCTCTCCCTCCTAAACATAACCTGACTAAGTACTGTGCCTTTCACCAACAGCATGGTCATGATACCGACCAGTGCTTCAGATTGCGTCATGAGATTCAAGATCTCATTGACAATAAAGTGATAACGCCTCCTAAAAAGCCCAATGTCACTACAAATCCTCTCCCACCACATAACCAAGCCCCTCCACCAGGCAAGTAAACCTCATCCATACACTGGCCATCCCTTACGACCCCAGTATATACATCACCCCCTCCCACCTAACTAAGCCGGTGCTATTCATCCCGAAAGCACAGATTTGTGCATGATGAACACATCCACATCTCAAACCAAGCCTATGGTGGTGACTATGGTTGATGAAGGTAGGGTAGCCTTGGTAGAGAATGGGAGTGTCAGCCTAGTGCCTGAGGGCTCAAAGGGCTTATCTGAGGATGAATACAACCCGTGCCGCTACATTGTACCAACCAATTAGGCCAGACCAGATGTAGAGTTGCCAACATGGATGGAAGTGAGTGTGGTCCGGGAGGATGGACCAAGCCAGAGATTGGATGACTTAGCCGACCTCAAAGAGGACATCAACAATCTGCAGTTCTTCGATGAGCAGGATTTAGGGGATGTGCAAATTAACTGGTTTGATCTGAACAAGTCAGCAGATAATTCGAGGTAGCTTAGTGACGAGCCTGATGTGGATGAGGGATTTCAACCAAAGCTAAAACAGCCAGAAGCAGAACTGCTACAAGGGCCAGAACGGCAGGACAAAGGAAATTGTCGAGGGCACCAGTATTAAGAATTCTGCTCAAGAATCGACATGGTTAGTACTGCTGATACAGAGCAAGAAGCCACACTGAAGCGGTTTGAACAAGAAGGGGATGAGAATGATCAGAAGGTTAGAAAAGCCAAGGGCCCTGCGGGGAATGACTGTGATGTGGATGTGGGAATACTTACAATGGAACCGGACAATTGCATGTCGGTTGCCGGAAGAATATGGTGGGAAGATGATGACCTGCATCTTGCCCACACCGATGAAGATTGGGTTCAGGGCTTGCCAGACGATACTTGGTATTCTGAGGAAGTGGATCATATGACTAGAAGCGGGCGGTACTTTAAGCCCCCCACACTTGGACCAACCTGAAGCATCCGAAAAGGACAAGGAGGCTGAAAAATAGTAGGAGAAACTGTTAGAGAAAGAAGCTGTACTGAAGCAGCTGAAGAAGATTCAGGCAGACATCTCTATCTGAGGGTTGCTCATGGTTTCGCATGTGCACCTGCAAGTTGTCCTTTCAGTAATGGATAAGTCCAAGTTGTCTATCGACACAACTAGGGCTGCAAACGAACCAAGCCGAGCCGAGCTTTGCTAAGCTCGAGCTCAGCTCGTTTACTTATCGAGCTCTTAACGAGCCAAACCGAGCTTGTTCATGAATAGCTCGGTTCATTTGCAACCCTAGACACAACTCCAGAACAACTAGTGGGACTTGTCTTCCTGAGGGGCGCTTCGCCGACCTTGACCTTCGCTGATAAGGAATTGTCGCCCAAGGGTTCTGCGCATAACAAACCCTTATACATCTCAGTTGAATGCAGAGAGAAGTGGGTGCCAGTTGTCTTGGTTGATACTGGGTCTGTAATTAATGTTTGTCCGTTGTGCACGGCCTAGCTATTGGCTTAAAGCCAACAGATTTTGCACCAACGGCCCAAGTGATCCCGGCTTACGAAAACACAAGTAGAAAGGTGATGGAAACAGTTCAGATTAGAACACGGGTCGGGCCGGCCCAACAGGATATTGAGTTTCACGTCCTGGATGTTCCGGCTACCTTTAACTTGTTACTTGGGCAACCGTGGCTGCACCAAGTAAAAGTTGTTTCTTCCATCTTGCATCAAATGCTGAAGTACCCCCTTGGAAAAAGGGTAGCCATTGTTTTTGGGAATTCTTCTATACATCCTCTGCCGAGGTCACTACGCCAGTACTGGAGATTGTACATAGCGATGAGGATGTTTTCTTGTCTGGCTTTACCTTAGCTGAGGCCCAGGTGGTGCAAAATATATTGGCTGTTGATGAAGGGTTGTACGTCAATGCTTAATCAGTCTACCTCATGAACAAGCTACAGCATATACCTGAGATGGGATTAGGAAAGAGCGGCCAGAAGGGCGTTACTGCACTGGCCAAAGTGCCACATAACCCTCCTACCTTTGGCTTGGGCTATACGCCTACCAAAGAGGACTAGGTAAGAAAAGGGAAGGAAATGGCAAGAAGAGCCAAAGCTAAGCAAAGTGAGAAGCACTATAAGCTTGTGCATAGGCCAATTCAGGGAACTCTAAATGGCCACTTTGTCCGGGAGGGGAAAAACTTCCCATTTTGCGACTTTCCTGAGCCATGGTTGAACTCTGAGAAACGGCATCTGCCCGGCTTTGAGATTTTCTTCGACCTACAGCTGCAAAAGGATGAAGCCTCAAAGGAACAGACTGAATTATCTGCTGAAGCTAAGTAAAGTACGAAGGGTAAGCCCAACAGCAGTGAACTTGAGATAGGAGTAGCACTAGCTTGTCTCCTTTCGGATCCTCAAATCAAACCGGAGAGCTTGGGGGATGACTTCACCATTTCCATGATCGGAGATTAATCAGGTGCGAACCCTTCCAGTGGTATTCTGGATACATCTAACGCACCCTCTCTCATTTGGCAGCTAGAGGAGGGCCTTTTGTCCAGTAGTTTTGAATTAGGTAGTGAGCCGAAATCTGATTCCACAGAGTCTGTGGAGTCAGAATCAAATTCCAGTTCTTCTGAGTCGGAGTCCGGTATTCCTGGGGTTGATAACCCGGATGCCGTTGTTTTGTCCAGGTCGTCTTTTTCCTTTTCTTTTGAGTCGATTGTAACCAAGGAATTGGATGAGCTGGAAACTTTGAATGAGAATGATACCACTACTGTTTTTGAGTACTTCTCTGTGCCACTTGTATATTGCATTGATCATGACTTTCAAAATTTTGATAAAAACGACGAGGAAGGAATTCCTCTGGTTTTGAAACATTTGATTGATCGAGAGGAGGAGAGGTTTAAAACCCCTTGTTGATGAAATCATTTCAATTAATGTGGGTACTAAAAGGATCCGCGTCTGGTCTAGATCGGGTCCACATTGTCTTCGAGGAACGCAGCGCTTAGTCGCTTTATTAAAAGATTTCAAAGATGTTTTCACGTGGTCCTACGAAGACATGCCTGGAATTGATCCTGAGATTGTACAGCATCGGATCCCTCTTGACCCTAAGGCCTAACCCGTCAAGCAGAAGCTTCAGAGAATACGCCCGGATTAGGCTTTGAAGATTAAGGAAGAGGTAACCAAGCAGATAGATGCAGGGTTTTTGCTAGTATCTAAGTATCCTACTTGGTTGGCCAACATTGTTCCGGTGCGGAGAAAGATGGCAAAATTCGAGTGTGTGTGGACTTCAGAGATCTGAACAAAGCTAGTCCGAAGGATGACTTTCCTCTACCGCACATTAACGAATTGGTGAACTTCACCACAAGCCATGCGTTGCTCTCCTTTATGGATGGGTTTTCCGGTACAACCAGATTTTGATGGCACCCGAGGATAGGGAGAAAACTGCCTTCACCACACCGTAGGAAACCTATTGCTACAAGGTGATGCCGTTTGGGTTGAAAAATGCTGGGCTACCTATCAACGGTGCAACCACTATCTTGCATGATATGATCCACAAAGAGGTTGAGATGTATGTGGACGACATGATTGTCAAGTCCAAGGAAAGAGAGGGCCACTACACCACCTTAAAGAAATTCTTCCAACAGATCAGAGAATATCGGTTGAGGTTGAATCCGCAGAAGTGTACTTTCGGTGTAACAGCAGGGAAAATGCTGGGTTTCTTGATTACACAGAGGAGCATTGAGGTTGATCCTTCCAAAATTAAGGCCATCCTAGAAATGCCACCACCAAGGACTGAAAAGGAGGTGCGAGGCTTTCTGGGTAAAGTGCAATTCATAAGACGGTTTATTACAAAATTAACCTTGACTTGTGAACCACTATTTGGTCTCCTGAAGAAAGGAAAGAAATTCCAATGGGATGACCGATGCCGGTTTGCTTTTGAGCAGATCAAGCAGTACCTCCAGAACCTGCCCATGTTGTCACCGCCAGAGTCGGGGAAGCCGTTGATTTTGTATCTGTCAGTAACCGACATGACAATGTGCTGCATGCTTGCATAGGAATCTGAGGATAAAGTAGAGAAAGCCATATATTACCTGAGCAAGAAGATGTTGGAATATGAGACCCGTAACACCCCGTTGGAGAAGGCTTCCTTAGCCTTGGTATGGGCTACCAGGAAGTTGAGGCACTACCTGTTAGCTCACTCTATAATTCTGGTTTCGAGATTAGATCCCATCAAATATCTCTTTGAGAAACCAGCACTTACGGGTAGGCTAGCCCGCTAGTTGCTTCTTCTCTCCGAATTTGATCTGAAATATATGACACGCAAGTCTGTCAAGGGGAGAGCAGTAGCTGAGTTCCTGGCAGATCACCCAGTGGAAGGGGATGAAGCAGTAGAATACCTATTTCCAAATGAAGCTATTCTGCAGGTCGAAGAAGAAATCTGGACGATGTACTTTGAGGGAACGTCTAACCAGTACGGTTATGGGATAGGGGTGTTGCTCATAGCACCTGACAATTCTGATATACCTTTAGCCTTCAAACTCCGGTTCAAAGTATCCAACAACGAGGCAGAATACGAGGCGTGTATCGCTGGTCTTGAAGCCGCCCTGGAACTAGGGGCAAAAAGGTTGGACGTCATTGGGGATTCGAACCTGGTTGTGTCTCAAGCAAAAAGAGACTGGAAAGTTAAGGAAGAAATGATGAAAATCTATCACCAAACCCTGGATGTTCTCATTCCTAGGTTTGAGAAGCTAACCTTCACGCATCTATTAAGAGAGAACAACAGGTTCACTGACACCTTATCAACTCTATCTTCCATGATAGACATACCTTTGGGAGTCCGGATGCGTCCGATCATTATTGAATAGAGGTATGCGCCGACTTACAAGTTTATTGCCGCAATAGATGAAGTACAAGATCAGAACCCCTGGTATTATGATATTTGGAACTTTTTGGAAAATGAGGCTTATCCACTAAGGGCAAATGCCAAAGATAAAAGGGCAATACGGCGAATGGCTGCTTAGTTTATCATCTACGGGGGTAAATTGTACAAACGAGGCCATCTGGGAATGCACAAGCTCTGTGTTGATGTAGAAGAGTCGAAACGCCTAATGGAGGCCATCTACGGAGGGGAGTGCGGATCGCACATGAGCAGAGTAATGCTAGCCCAGAAGATTCTCAGGCAGGGTTACTACTGGTCAACCATGGAGGAGGATTGTATTGGTTTTGTTCGACGATGCCACAAATGCCAAATTCATGCAAATCACATGAATATCCCGCCGTCGAAGCTGTACAACATGACTTCACCATGGCCATTTTCAGTCTGGGAAATTGATGTCATTGGGGCAGTTACGCCGAAAGGCTCGAATGGGCATGAGTATATCCTGGTGGCAATAGACTACTTTACAAAGTGGGTGGAAGCCCAATCCTATGCAGTGTTAAAAGCGTCGCAGGTAGCCAAGTTCATCAGGAATAACATTATTTGTCGTTATGGGGTACCAAATGAGATCATTTCAGACAATGGCTCCCATTTTAAGAAAGAAGTGATTGACTTGTTGGAGAAATACAACGTGGCTTTTCATAAGTCATCCACATACCGGCCGCAAACCAACGGAGCTGTTGAGGCTGCCAACAAGAACATCAAGCACATTCTACAAAAGATGGTGGAAACCTACAGGGACTAGCCAGACAAATTGCCATTTGCTCTCTGGGGCTACAGGACTTCAATTCGAACATCTACTGGGGCAACCCCGTATTCTCTAGTTTATGGGATGGAGGTTGTTCTACCGATTGAAATTGAGGTTCCGTCGCTGCAGGTTATAGCTGAGTGCCATATAGCAGAAGCGGATTGGTAGCAAAGCAGGTTCGAGGAACTAATGTTGTTCGACGAGAGGCTGAAAGCACTGTACCATGTTCAAGGTTATCAACGCAGAATTACCAGGGCTTTCAATAAGAAAGTTAAGTCCAGGAATCTAAAGGAAGGCGATTTGGTGCTGAAAGGCAACCGAGCTCCCATCCATGACCCTAGGGGCAAGTTCAGACCTAATTGGACTAGTCCTTACATCATCAAGACTATTTGGTTGGGTGGAGCTGTCATTCTTATGGACCTAGATGGCCTAGAATTTTCCCAACCAATCAACATGGACAAGTTGAAAAAATATTACCCCTGAGAGGCTCACTAGGCTGAAAACCCGAAAGGACGACCTAGGCAAAAGTTAGAGCATAAAAAATTTGAAATAAGAAAAACTGAGCTCGCAAGGTTGAAAACCTAGAAAGGACGGCCTTGACAAAAGTTAGAGCACAAAAGGAGAGTGTTAATACCCGAGTGAACCCGAACCGAACTACGTAAGGCTTGATTCCCGTCTTCGGGATACGTAGGCAACTTCATTCTGAAGCACAGGCATAAACACTTCCAAATCAACTGTGTCCATGTGGTTGATCAAGGCATCTTTGTCCACTCATTATCTGAAAGGTTGGTTGTGATCCTTACCTTCAGAGAAGAGCTGATTACAGTGCTGAGCAGTGCTATTCAGTCTAGGGACAATTTTCCATTTCTAGATTCGGGGTTGTACATCTCGTGGATAGATTCCAGGTGTGTCAAGTTTTGATCCTTATCGAAAATGGTTTTGAAAAGTTTTAATAAAAGTCGACTTTCTTCAAATTAATCTTTTTACAACTTAGACCATTTTTGGACCAAAAGGAAAATTTCCAATACCCACAACTCCAATTTCATTGATTTTAATACAAAGTTCTCTAACTCTTGATGCAAATCAAAGTTGCTTTCTATTACATTCAAAAGGAAAATTTGAAAGTACAGATCAAAGCAATAAACTCGGGACATAGATAAATCAGGTGTTCCTGCATCCCCTCCCAGAGCTTATGGAAGCTTCAGATGTTAAAGTAGGCCTAGTTTGCGCCTCATCTTCAAGCCAAGCTATGCATTCGCCAGATAAGGCATAGTTGAAATTGGGAGCGGGAGCCAGAAGTTCTCTTGTCCTCCATGCAGTGGGATATCGAGCTAGTTGTGAACCTTGGATTGGGAACAAAGCCGGGTACTCTACTCCTTCTTCTGGGCAAATCTAGTCGTGTCCGAACTGATGCCTGAACCGGAATGAAAAGTAGAATACGTAGTGTATCAAGCCAACTAGCTGAATGCTGGGTTGCCGAGCCATGTTGTAGCTCATCTTAGGTAGATCAAACCAGGGGCAATGCCAAGCAATGTCAGCAGCGGACCTATTGCACATCCAATGGCACCACCATACCTCGTTCGGGAAATCAACTAGCCATTGGTGAAAGAAATAGCCTCGCGCTGAATATGTAGGACAAGAGTCCACTACCTTCAACCTATCCATGAGCCATATATGGGGAGGGATGAAAGAAAAGAAGATTAAAGAATAGAGAGGTGTATGTGGAGAGAAAAGGTGAGAAAGGGTTTTGAGAGAAAAACAGAGCATGAGTGCTGAATGATGTGAGAAACACATGTGAGATAGGTGGGAAACATTACCTGTAAAAGTAGTGGACTTCTGCGAATTTTTTGTCTCTCGTCGATGGAAGATGTTCATGCCCATCAAAGTCTCGCTAATGTCAAGCCAACGCAGCTCTTCCCCTCTTTCAAGCCTTGGGCCACTTCAATCAGTCAAATGCTACCCTCCGAAACCAGGGGCTAAGCAGGAAATGAGCCAACATACACAAGCAAAGGGCATGCTGCCAAAACTTTGCCAAACACGGTCGCCGCAGTCACCGGTGTCAGAAAATCGATGAATCAACCTGGGGATGTCCAACTCTCTATTATGAACCAATGCTCGAGCCTCATATAAGGTGAGCCCACACATCCTTCCTAAAGCTTGGATGTGACCAAAACGGGATTAGGGCAGGATTTCCTCGTCACGCTGAGATTCCATCAAAACTTGGAATTCTTCAATTCTAGGGCATATCTCTTGCCCTCCAAAACTAAAAACATGTGTAACTGGGTTCCAACACCTAACCGCGGCATGTAGGAACGAAAAACACAATGGGGTATGACTTAGCGGGAATAGTGTATTTATTCCGAAACCCCGAAAATTCACTTTCTCTGACCCATCTAAAGTCGCAATCCAATTTGAGAGTGTTTCGGTGAAGAATGGTTCCATTTGTGGCAAAAACAGAGCTGGAATGAAGAAACTTTGAAGTCTAAACTTTTGTAGAAGATAAGACACTGAGTGGAAGACAGGTGGCAGTAATCTAGAGGCCCCTTGCACTAATGGCCGACCAGCCAATGCTGGTAGCCGACCGGCCACCATTGGTGGCCAACAGCCACCACCAGTGGCCGATAGCCTTTGTTCCTGGCCAATGGCCTCCTGGTTTGTCCTCTGGTCGATTTGTATATCGAGAGTGCTGAGAACCTGTGTTTTGTTCTGTTTTTGGTGCATTTAGCTGCTTTGTTTTAGTAGTCTTGTTAAGTCGCTTTTAAGTTGTTTCGATTTGTTTATCGAGTTAATGTGTTACTTATCGAGTTGTTTTACTCTGTTTGTTAAGTGTTGGTCGGTTCATTACCTAATTAAGAAAGTGCCAATACAATGTGCAATTTTCAATCAAGATCAATCTCGTTTTCATGCTATGCGATGTTATGTGGTACTCAGAATGTAAAATACAACATTTTTTCATCAAAAAGTTGTTTTCATTCCGATCATGGTCACTTTTTACAAAAGAGTACAAGTTTTTAAAGAAAATAAAACTATCTAAGCTGTACAATGTGCTAACACTACTAGAAAAAAGAAACTAAGCAAAAAAACACATGAATCAGTGCCAGCTATCTCAGTCTCGAGAGGCCCTCTTCGTCCTCTTTCTGGGCACGGACTTAGAGCTGTCTCTATCAGCGTCGCTGTTTATACCTCCTTCTGAACCAGAATCTGAACCAAAGTCATCACGCTCTCTACCTCAGAGCCTGGCTCAGTATCATCACCACTAGCAGAACCCGAGCCGGCATCATCGTCCCCACTATCGGATGACTCAGTGTGCTGACCCACAGCCTTCTCGGTCTCGTTGGTCTCATCGTCGTCATCACTCGTGATAGGCTCTGAAGGGCTCCTTTGATCTCGATCGTGACATCTCCCTCGGTCGCGTGTCGGAGCCTGTTTGTCTCTTCCTGCTGCTGGAAGGGTGCTGATGGTCCTGCTACTGCTGCTGCCGCTGCTGTCGATAAAGGTGGGACCTGAAAAGGCAGTTGGTATATGTCAGCCACAGTATGTGTATCAGATACAAGTATGGTGTGCAGAATGAGTACATGCAAAAGTCAAGTACAGAGTATGAATATAATATGAAAATGCAGTGTTTCAGATGCAGTGTGGGAAAATTTTTAGTGAAAATGTCAGTTTCAGTGTATCGGTGGAAATATGATGACCGAAATGCAAGAAAACTGAATAAATTACCTGAATGCCATGGAAGCCAAGCAGTGCCTCCCTTCTTAAGATCATACCCTCGAATGAGGCCAACATCTCGAGCAATCCCTCGACGTACCCTACAGGTGCCTACAAATGTAATTTGTAATGATCAATATCCAGAAGGAATGAATATCTGAGTATTTAAGCAAGGATGAAAAAATGAGAACTATAGTGCATACCGGGGGTGAATCAGGCACTCTGACATATCTGCGACTAGCCACCGAAGGCTCAATCAAAATCCTGTAAGCCTCTCTAGTGTATCGCCAACCCGTCAACTCAGTCGGAAGCTCTAGCCAACCAAAGCTCTGTCTGGTGGGAGGCAGCTCTCTAGCCTTGCCCCTCGGTGCTCGAGCCCTACTCATCCAAGGGGCATCTGCTGCTCTCCCTCCATGAGCATGAATACCTGTCAAGGGAGGCATGAGGTGTGTCTGAATATATGTCACATAGTCCCCCTCTCCAAGAAAGTAGTCGGCCTCCACGCCTCGTGTAAAGTCAATCACCTCCTGGGAGGAGAGACTCTCTGTAGCCCTCATGGATGGCGGAGGTGGCACAGGAACCACCTACGACAGCAAACCCAAGGTCTGGCGAAAGAAGCGCTTGCCTAGGAACCAGGCTCGGCCTACCGGTCCCTCAAGCACAAGCCGATAACAGGAAGCACCCCAAGCACCAACAAACTGGTATCTGACATCCTCAGGCATCGTCGCCTAGGGCTGCCATGAGATCTGCAAACAGCAAATGCACAGATTGTTGGCTGCCATTAGATATGTAATATGAATCAGAGCTGAAGTCAAGTAGCAAGAACTGTGAGTTTCAAGTTACCTCTGTTGCGGTCACCATGTCAAAATATCGACGGAAGAATGGAAAAGTCTCTCATGTCCTCCGTAAACATCTCCCGTCATACCGGTGAGAGTATAGCACGACAGGAGGCATCTCCACCTCCGACTCTAGGGCGAGGGTCAGAAAATATGCATATACCCATAGCTGCGAAAAGAAAAAAGGGGACAGTGAGTGTACAACAGATAAACACAGGCAATGCAGAAAGCAGAGTATGTATGCAATGTCCAGAAAAATGCGAATGCAAAGAATGCAGAATACAAGAAAATGAAGAAAGCAGAGTGTATGGTGCAGGGTATAGAAAGTACAAATGCAAAGTAGTAATCAGACTATGTGTATACAGTGTACAGTGTGTGCAGTGTACAGAAAGTGCAAAGTAAAAGCACAGGCAGGAAATGTAAAGTAGAAAAGTAAAGCATACCTCCCAGGCTCTCTAGTAGCCGCCTGCTCTATTCCTGCTCTTGCGAGATGTCGAGCTCATATAGCTATACAAGGTAGTGAGGCCAGCGCCGCCGCAGTTGTAATGTCGGACCTAAGATAAGTCCATTAGGGCGCTCAAAAGGTATAGCCCAACAGTGTTCGCCCTGTCGGCGAACAAGGTGGTGCCGAAGAGGAACATCAGGAAACCTCAAGCGTACTGCTCGATCTCCTCTAGGGTCTCTAGCTGTGTCCCTCTGAAATGATCCGCAAACCAGGTATAAAGAACCATCCCTGATCGAAAAAGAGGTGGACGTGTCCCCAGTAGGTAGATCCAAGCGGCCATGTCTGTATCATATGGGATCGGCCGACCTCCTACCTCGATGCCGATGAGCATAGCAAAGTCGTACAGGGTCATCGTCATGTCTCCTACAGTAGAGAAGTGGAAGGAGTTGGTGGTGATAACCCTATGCAGAATAAGCCAAACTCGGCCTCGTCGACAATCTGACGCACGCCAACGGAGAGGTCCATATACCACTCTCTCATAGATGTGGTTCATATCCTCGGATAGAGTGAGAGTCCCCCTGTAATCAAAATGAGCAGATAAAATGCAGTGTAAAAAATACAGTGCAAGAATGTGTTTGAGACAAGCAGATGAAAGACAGTGCAAGAATGTGTTTGAGACAAGCAGATGAAAGACAATGCAAGAGTGTGATTTATGCAAGAAATGCAAGGTACATTGCGAAAAATGTAAGAAGACAGTGTATACCTCAGTTGCGCCGTAGGATAAATGAGACTCCGGCTCTCGCAGCAAGAGATCTGCTGGCACGCCTCGCGCAAATCCTCTGAAATGACGAATGGTATCGGGTGGTAGTACGTGCACCTCGGGGTGGTATGTCTCCGGGTCGAAGGGACAAACCCTGGGTGGTAATGGAACATGCTCGGGATCTCCCTCCATCCTTGGAGAACCTCCGTCATGGGGAATGTCGTCTGCCATCTGGAAAGGAGGTGAGAAAGTGGGCGAAAATGAGCAAAATGGGTGGAGAATGCCAAAAGTCAACCCCTGGAAGAGAGATGGAGTCAAAGCCTGGGAAAAGGCACAGAACCCAAGGGTAACTCGAGGGGAACAAGCCTCAAGTGGCGAAAATGAGAAAAAAACTGAAAACAAATTCCAATCGGTTCAAAACGAATGAAATCAAGAGTTTTAGCGAATCAACTTCGCGTGTTGGAAAACGCGTATAAGGCCCGGATCTAGAGAGAAGAATGGTCTAGAATGAAAGGGGGTCAATTTCAGCTAGGGTGTGTAAGGAAATGAAGTTTGGGAGCCTATACTTAAAGACCCGAATGTGAAAAGACCAAAATGTCCTGAATTACCATCGGTGGCCAATCGGCCACCATTGGTGGCCGACAACACCCAAGTGTGGCCGACACCTCTCCAGGGTGGCTGACAAACCTCCAGAGTTCTCCCTGTGTGTTTTCTTGTTGTTTTGTGTTCTCAGTTCTCGAGAAAGTGCAAGAAAGGTTCACTTTTAAGCTCAAATTGTCTCCGCGGAAGCTCCGAACCGTATCTTCGGTGCTGACTCATCACTAGTCAACATGAACGAGGTGTATCCTTTTGAAACATATTGCAACTCTCTTCCGAGAGGTAAATCAGAAGTTGCGACTGAGTCGATTTTATCAAACACGCTTTTGTCACTACATAGAATGTGTATCTCTTTGTCGTTGCATTGAATGTGCCTTTCGCATGATATCTTGTATAAAATGTGCACTCATCGCGTTTGCATAGACCATGCCTCTGTTTCCCATTCGCATAGAGCATGCATTTGGGGTTTTGCATAGAACATGCTGTTAATCTTAAATTGAACATGCATTTTCTACTATTAATCGTGCATAGAACATGTATTTGATAATATTCGCATTGAGTATGCATTTCGATGTTACATAGAACATGCTCCGGTTCTCGCCGCATAGAATATGCTTCTGTTTTGTTTCTTGCATGTTGTGCATAAAACATGTTTCTAACGTTGTGTCATGGTTATTCATCTTGCATAGAACATGCATTCTTACTATGCTATATCTGTTAAGCCTCTTTCTTAAGCAGGTACGATATTGTATGTACGGTTCATTCAAAGCTGGTGCAACCAGACGATATTGTATGTACAGTTCATTCAGAGGAATTCCGGGTGAGATCATTCCTATCCTTCAAACACCTTGTTTCGGTTTAAAGACATTTGGGCGAGTCCCGATGTTCTTATTACCTCTTTCTCCTCTCGCGTGCGACACGTTAGGACGCTTTCGGGTTGGAGACATTTGGGTGAGTCCCGATGTTCTTATTACCCCTTTCTCCTCTCGCGTGTGATGCGTTAGGACACTTTGGTTTAGAGACATCTGGGTGCATCCCGATGTTCTCGTTACCCCTTTCTCCTCTCGCGTGCGATGTGTTAGGACGCTTCGATTTAGAGGCATCTGGGTGCGTCCCGATGTTCTCGTTACCTCTTTCTCCTCTCATGTGCGACGCGTTAGGATGCTTCGATTTAGAGACATCTGGGTGCGTCCCGATGTTCTCATTACCTCTTTCTCCTCTCGCGTACCACGCGTTAGGACGCTTCGGTTTAGAGACATCTGGGTGCGTCCAGGTGTTCTTGTTACCTCTTTGTCCTCTCGCGTGCAACGCGTTAGGACGCTCTGGTTTAAAACATTCGGGTGTGTCCCTATGTCCACACCATCTTTCTCCTTGCGTGTGCAACGCGTTGGAATCTTGTTTGACGCCTCGGGTGCGCCCGATAGTTGTGTTGTTCTTTGCCTTTCCTGCGTGATATGTAGTTAAGCTTGCATAATTTTCTTACATCTTTCCTGCATGAGATGTGGTTTGGTTCATGTTTGCTTACTTCTGTTTATGTTTGAGTTTGTTGTACCGTGTTTCGATTTCAATTGGGCATTTCTTTGCATAACATTTGCATCTAGATGTTTCATTACAGGCTCATTGCATGATCATAAGTTTTATTTTCACATCGTGCAATTACTTGCATTTTGTCCCAAAACTATGCTGGTTTGATTCCTTGCAAAGGGATATGTAGGCAACCTGCGGGTGCAAACGTTCTTTGTTTTGCTTGTTTGTTTGTCCAAGTCTTCAGCCTTGCCAAAAATGGATCGTCTCTGGGCTTTAACATTCACTCACATCATTTCATGACTTCCGAGTTCTGTCAAAGAGGGGCAACTGTAGACACCCCATTTTTGACCGTCCTCAAGACTTGGACGTCATCGTTTGTGCACTCGGTGATTGTGTTTGTTTGTGTTCATTTTGAGCGCCTGAAGCCCTCGGCGGAATGCCTTGTCTTTGAGCCTCTAAACCTTGTTGTTTTGTGCATGTTTTTGGACCAAGAGCTTGTTGCCTCTTGCCTAGAGAGGAGGGTGACTTGTCGGCTAGCCCCCTGGATTGTCGGCCATGGCTTGTTCTTGTCGACCACCAGCGGCGGCCGACGGCCATTGGTCCTTTTTTTCAGATATTTGTTTGTCAGCTGTTACTCACTGAGCTGCATCTTCATACATGTGTATGGTATGATGTATACAAGCTCAAGCTTTGATTTTCTATATATAAGGAATGTCCTCCCCCATTCTGGAGGGTTAGACATTTTAGACCAAAAATCTCTCTCTCGCTCTATATTTCTATCTCTCTCCTTATTTTGTGCCTTAAAGTCTAATTTCTCTATACTTTTGCATATCAACCCTTGGCCAAACTTGACCACCTTGGAGCTGAGGTCTCTTAAGGCCCCTATTTGAGCTCTAGAAGAGGATTTGGGCTTGATTTAGCTTGTTTTGTTGCTCTAAATTGCATCCTGTCTTCAAGAGGTATAACTCTTACATTTTAAGTTTGTTTTAAATACTTGTTTTGCCGTCTTTTTACACAGTTTTTTAGTAGGTTTTGGACTCCAAAAAACTCTATTTTTATGGTTTAAAAATGGTGGTTTGAGACTATTTTGTGTTAAGGGGTAGTCCACCCTTCTTGTTGCTTAATTGTTTAGCTTTTTGTGCCATCTTTCATCACCTTCAAATCAAACTTTTTGGGCCTTTAAACCACTGAATTTC
Source organism: Camellia japonica (assembly GCA_030407325.1). NCBI lineage: Eukaryota > Viridiplantae > Streptophyta > Magnoliopsida > Ericales > Theaceae > Camellia > Camellia japonica. The sequence continues at coordinate 71,425,586 of JAPPVO010000017.1, read as the reverse complement.
AAAGGATTTTTAGTGACAAAAACCTACTTTTGAAATTCAAAATTGGAGGGGATAGCCTCCCCTCCTTATTGTCTTGCTTGCATGCCTAGTTGCCTTACATGTTAGCATGTTTTTATAGCCTATCCTTGCTTTGGTCCAGCATGTTTTTGCTACTATTTTGACTTGTTTTAGCTCTTTTTGGGGCTGGTTAAGTCCTTTGAGCCTTGTATGGCATAGTTGTAGTGCAATTTCCTTCACTAGTTTGATGTTTTAATGCTTTGATCATCATTCTTTTGAGTTGATAGCATGTTTTAGTGTTATTTTGCACTCCATTTCAGCACTGAAATATCTGCAATCTTCCTCTATTATTCACTTTTTCATTTGCTTTGAAAGTGGTCTTAAACCACTTGTTTGCTTAAGTGTGAAATTGAGACATTCATGCTTAATGGTTTAATCCCCTCAGGGGTTCATTATCAACGGCATGAGGTCTCTTTCATGCCCAAGGCACTTGTGGTTTGAGCCTTCTTTCCATTAGAGGACACTCACTTTTGGACTAATCAATTAAAGAATGGATTGGTAATCTAAAATGAGTAAACAAAAATGAACAAATAAAATAGGCAAGATAAACATCTTTTATGTTGCATTGCATGTGTTCGGATCGGACGTTAATTCGAACACAAGAAAAATGGGACATTTCATACTCGAAGTGATTGAAATGTGCCACTTTCCTTGGTCACCGTCGCCCTTGATCATGCATGATAGGGTGATGGTTGTTTTAGTCTTGTTTGTGCATTCATTAAGCTTGTACAAGCTTGGTTCCTTAGCCATCATGCATGGAAAATACTTGGTTGATGGTTTGAGGACCAAGAGCTACACTCCCTTGAGCTTGTGCGATGATAACGAGGGTAGCAGTACATATATTCCTTGAGAATACACTGCTTTGCATCTGTTTGCTCTCTGTTGCAGTAAAAAAGGAAATACAGGGAAGGGGTAGCCGAACGGCCACCAGCAGTAGCCGACCGGCCATCAATGAAGAAACTTGCTCAGTGTGTTCCTGAGGTAGAGTAGAAGTGTTCTGGAAGTTGGTGCAATTTTCAATGATCAAACATGTACAAACAAAGGCTGCAACGGCAAGGTGGTGGCATTTTCAAGTGGAGAAGCCGAGCATGCATGCATCCCTCGCCCCTCAAGGCCATTTACTTGCTTTGCTTAATTAGTTAGTTGTAGCTAATTCATTCATACAAGTGTTGTAACTATTTAGTTAATTAATTAGTTTTGTAATTAATTAGCTTAATTCGGCTTGTAATAATTAGTTAACTAGAATAGTTAATTAGTTTTGGTTTATATTAGTTAGCTTAATTAGTGTAGCTAGTTAGCTTATTCATTCGGACCCTCCTTCACGAGGGCGCAATGTTGTAATAAGTGTGCGTGCGTGTGTGCATGTCTTCCAATCCCACGTGTTTCTCCCTTTTATTTAATCGCTTTTGATGGTTAGATTAGGGACATTTTCAATTAGCATACCTTATGCTTGCATGTTTGCATCCATTCATTTGTCTTGCATGCACCGAGGCTCAGCGCATCATTCAAACTACATTGCACTTTCAATACTTCTTTGAATACGTGTTTAATCGCATGTTGTTCAAATTGATTCATATGCCATATAGTAGCCCAGCCTATTAATTGCATTATCGCATGCGTTGCATTAGACATCTTGTATAGTTAGGATCATGCATCTTCTAACTAGTTTTTATTTTGGCTTGGAGTACTCGGTAAGTCTTTATGCTTTAGCATACTTGCATGAGTGTGATTGCCACGTTGCCATGTTTCGCATGCTTGTCATGAGGCTATGTGCTTAAATGCTAAATTGCATGAATGCCTGTGGATGAAGGCTTATTGTTTGAATTGGAACGATTCAACAAATGTGTGTTTTAAGCCCACTTTGTTAAGTGGCAAATCATGTTTTAAGCCCACTATGTTTGGTGGCAAATCCGCATCTTTAAGCCCACTTGAGGGTGGCAAGTTCAAACCATTTTCACAAACAAACATGAGTTGAATTGTTCCAAGTCTTGCAAACTAGTCTATACTTGCTTGTGTGCATCACACAGAAAAACTAGTCTAATAATCAGAATAAGAGCACATAATGTTTATAAAACATCATATCATAATTAGTAGAGGCCGATCTTTGATCGGGCGAGCGGGGGTGCTCATTTCAGGACGTTCCCCTCTCGTCCCTAAGTTCCCGAGCCTAGGCAACTTTGGTGATAACAGACACGTGGCCTTTGGCATGAGTCAGGGTTTCCTAGATTTTCCTAAAAATAAAATATTTAAGTGGCGACTCTGTAATTTGGCAAAGTAGTCCAATTTTGGCATTATTTGATTTAAAATCGATTTTCCAAAAAGATTTGTCGGATTTGGACTCTTTAGTGATTATCAGTTTTACATTGCACTTTGTGAGACTAGATTCAGAACCGCAGGAGTCCGAATTGTGAGGCCTTTCTTTTCCAACCCTTTTCTAAAAGGCGGGGCGTGAGAAAAAGGCGAGTCCACAGTTCCTATATCATGTTATCTTAAGAGAAATTGCTTGATTTGAGCCTTGAAAATGTGTTTGGAAAGCTTTATTTTGGGGCATTTTCGGACTACACAAACAGATTCAGAACCGCACGTGCAGGGCTCATAGCCACACGTGTGGGATGCACAGTTGCACATGCGGGGCTCATAACTGCACGTGCGGAAAATAGAGAAGGCAGAAGTTGGCTTTTTGAAATAAAAGCATGTGCGGGGCCGCACGTGCGGTGGGGGACCTCCGCACGTGCCGGAATGGGGGGAAATTTTCTCCTGTCTTTTGATACCCCTTTTGGCCTTCTGAATCTGTTAATAGCCCTCTCAAAGACTTTAAAAAATGAATAGAGAATGAAGAAAATGAAAGAAAGAGGAAAGACAATAAGCTAAGAAAGGAATGCATTACTTATCAGCTTATGTGTGGGATGTATAGGTCATTCACCAGAAGGGACTACTGCATGACCAGATCACTATGAGTAATAGTAGTGTAAAGATATACTCACTTGTATTTATTTTGATATGCTAATCGTGATTCTCTGAAGTCATGTTATTCGAATGAATGAGCTACTAGAATTGGAATTGGAATGTGGATATGAGATAGGACTTATTTATGGTGCCGTTTGAAAGGTATTGATAAAAAGGACATACATGTATTACATACACGTTTTGCAAAACACATGCTCATTTATATGCTTTATTGCATTATTATTATTCACTGAGCCTGACTCATTCCATATTCATGTATGTTTTGTAAGTGGTCAGCTTGGAGGCTAGCCCTAGGTCAGCTTCAGGCGCCTTTTTCTGGACATTTTTGGGTAATCCCAAGTGGAGTCTTTTTGTTTCTTAAAGAGTTCAGTGCCACATTTTTGTAATGTTTTTGCTGGCTTTGTTGAACATTTTATGGTCATATAACTTTTGAGTTATTAACTATTTGTACATATACCTGCCTTGGACTGTATTTCTATCTAAACAGTGCATGTGAACTTCTCCGATTAGGAAGTTGTGTAATGATCCTCGCATATACGCACGGCTCGATGGACGTTTATTATTTAATTGCTTTCGCTTTAGGCCCCTTTGTTGAATAGATGATATTCTCAGATTTTGAGTTGAGGCCTGAGTACAGGCCAGTCATGTCCTAAACTTTTAGGGGTAGGTTTGGGTCGTAACAAGCTTCATTGTTGATACCATATGAATGCGCATTGCGAATTTCTTCTTTCTTAAGGTCCAACATCCATTCAACCTCGCCACCATGTGGCGAATCTAGCTGCCAACAATCCAAACTCAATTCAACAAAGTTCACAACGGCATTAACCTCATTAGCAGCCAACCCATCCCACGCACTCACCGGCTTCACTTCCAACATTTTCCCACCTTGTTCCACACCGCCTTGTGCATCTACGAAAACCTTAATGAAATACCTTTCAATAACAGTCTCCACAAGTTTATCAAGATTAACTTGGGAAAAAAACACAACGATACCATATATTAATTACGAATCAACCAAACATATAACATAACTCAACAACAAGTTGAACATCATACCTCTATGGAACCCTCCACCGATAATTCCACACTTTTCAATTTCCCGATGACTTTTCCAAGGTTCCATCGGCAAAATCGTGGTGAAACATTCCGCATATCCGGCTCTATAATGCCCATGTGCTCACAAAGGAGAAATTACAAATTGAAAACATTGGTAATGGTAAATACAACATCAACTATTTGTGGTCAATGTTTTATAGCTTATGGGTATTTCTGTACTTTAAATCAAAATCATACCAGCAACGTAACCACACACATGGTAACCCGTTCCAACCTGTTGTGGCCTCATTCAGTGAAGAAACCAATGAGTTTCGGATCTTTGTTGTCCAATCATACAACCGTAGTGTCTCCAAATTATCGATAACCCGCACAAACGCCCACCTAATGGATTCACCCGTCGTAACGAAAAATAATTTCGCACATATGTACAAACACATCAGCTTTGCAACATCTTCTTCGCCTTGCTCTGTCCTCCCACGCATTGCCACTACAAGTGCATCTTTAATTACCTTTGATGAAATCCTACTGACATTAGGGCAGCGTCATTGTATAAAATCTATCAGTCCCTTCCCACTATGCGCCAAATCCAACTTCTCCTTCCCACATTACACCCCAAATAGTAACCGGATGTCACTATTACAGATCAGTAGCCCTCTCCCCCTGATGTAAAATTTCTCATCAGTTATATTGTATGTCTGAATTATACGGCACATGATTACATCACACTTCTTATATGCGTTTGAATCCAATTTATGCACTCGAATCGTGTCAATCATGAGCCAAAACGGCGTCGTTTGTAATTGCTTGATATGACCATCACCAAAATCGAACTCCAACACGGTTTTGATCACTTCGGCGATATTCAACTGGTACATTAGCTTCTTTGTGTCCACAACAGCTTGTTTCATAGGCCGCATAGTTGCTCTGTCTGTTTTGAATGCAATTTTGATTGTCTCCTTGTTGCCAATCGAGTCGAAGTCTGAACTGAAGAACATGATTACGGAGTTCTACATTCCACCTTGCGTATCGCACGCTACCGGCTTACACTTCCTACACCACCAGTAACATTACTAAATCAGCACAAGAAAAATCAACTAACCAACAATAACAAATAACACAACATTCATAATATCACCACAAGAACAATCAACAAACCAATACCATATCACCAACACATACTAACACTAACTATCCACCACAAACTTGTCATACAAAAACATTATTTAATCATTAACTGTTGCCCCACTGTGTCTTGACCGTTGCTTGCACATCTAACCACAATATTCTAAACGACCATTTTCCCACATTTTGACCAAAACAATTTTTTTAACCGTGGACAAAAACCACTAAGGGGTACGATGTTATTCTACTGTGTAAAACAAACGCCATAACATTTGAAATACCTAAACACATACCACAACACAACATCTACCACATAATTACCGTAACCAAAAATTACCTGTCACTGGCATTCAAGGAACTTACAACTTTAAAGTAACATTGTAATTTTTACTCCACCAAAACAACTACTACATTATTCTCAAATTCCAGTGCCAACCCTCTCACTTTTACCCACTCATTACCACATCACCCTCAAACATATACACCACATCGACACACCCAAATCAATTGTACACCCCTCATTGTAATTCAAGAAACTTACACATTTAAATTAACATTTAAATTTAGCAACACAACATTCATTACTAACTCATTCTCAAACCCGACCCAAACAGGTGGCCATAGTCCACAAAAAATCAATTTCCACACTTTTTCACACTCATTACCAAATCACCCAAAAGCAAGGGTCCCTCACTAACTTTAAAAAACACACAACTGGGCCATAACAAGAGAAAAGAACCACTGCAATGTTTACTCAAACTAGGACACTGGTCCACATTATAACAATACTACATCATACGTAAGGACACAACAACATCAACCAATCGACGAGGGGATACAACGTAACAAGTCGATGACAACAATCTACAACGTAAAATCACATGCACACATCAGCAAACTATATATTACATACCTGCCGCCATGTGTTACCACGACGATCACTGGCGCCAACGATGTATAGATGTCGTATTCAATGCTAATTACTGGATGTGACGCTGATCAAACCCAACTTGATATTGGAAGCAATGAATTTTGACAAATGAGGTTTTAAGCAAACTAGGGTTTTCGGCGACAATCAAATGTTAAATTGGAATTAACATCAGCATTACCAACCCTAAAAAAAAAATCTCGTAATCACGGAATCAAAATCGCTGTAACATCGGGATCACAATCCCCAACCTAGAAATTACCTTCTATTTGCACTCACACAAGAGACACACTCCATTTTGATGTTGGCCACTTTGGTAAATTCAACACGAATAATACCCCATATTTACCCCTTACTTTTTGATACGTAGCACATAAAGCATGGACTTTAAAGTCTTTAACATTGGAATGGGATCTATTAGTCTTTCAAAATAAACACATTTCAAAATAAACACAAGAATAAATGGTTTAACATTTCCAAATTTAGGATTTAATAGTGCTTTGCCTTTAAAAAAATCGTCACAAGAAAAGCTACTAATTTTCAATTTTCAGTGACAATTTGAATATGTCACAAAAAAAAGTCACTAATTGTAAGTTTTAGCTACAATTTATAAAAATTGTGACAAAAAAGTCACTAATTATTAATTTTTAGCAATATATGCAAAAAAATAGTCACAAAAAATTATTTTTAACAATAATTGTACTAAAGCATCATTTGACAACATCACTTTTTAGCCTAAAAGTCAAAAAGTCACTAAAAAAATCAAAAAACCAATAACCTATACCAAAAATTCAAAAATTCCCTTTTTTCTCTACTTTTTGCACATCTTTTCATAAAAAATTAAAAAATCATTCCAAACATACTAGTTTTTTTTTATCTCATATTTTAGCAAAAAAGTCAAAAAGTTACTAAAATAGCATGTTCTCCAACAATGCTTAACTTATTTTAATAGGACTTAATAACAATTAAATTTAACTATTAAAATCTATTAATAATTTATCCTAAATTTTATGATCATTTTTGTGTCCATAACCTTATTGTTAATCTTCCAATATATTGGACTTTAGTCAAACTGAACAATTGAGGAATTTAATAATAATACCAAGGACTCAGTTTCTCTCCAGTTGGGTTTTTCAATTGGAGTGTTAAAGCTTTGTGGCCCACTACAAAATTCATATTGATAATCCAAATCGTTCAATATATAGGACTCGTCGAGTATTTCATCTCTATAAAAATTTACGTTGATCGGATATCAATAATTACTTAATCAGATCACATTTGTGTCAACAATTTATTTTTAAAATCATAATTACTGTTAACACAAATTTGATCTAATCAAGTAGCTATCTATATCCGATCAATATGATTTTTTGTAAAAATGAAATACTCGACGAGTCCTAATTATTCAACGGTTCAAATTATCGATATATACTCTATAGTGGGCCTATGAAGCTAGATAGTACACTCCAATCCGATTTTGAACGAAAGAAAAAGCCTGGGCCTAATACCAAATACCAGAGTAAAGAACATCAAAGTGCAATAAAAGGCAGTTTGCAAGTACAATGAATTCAATAAAATGGTTGAAATTTGTTTCCAAGTAGTTTTGAAATGGGAAAATGGTCTAGTGTGGAATGCACAACGTATATAATTTTATCACAAAATTATATAAGTTTTCATGAATTTATATAAGTGATAATGTAAAAATATGTAAGTTGAATACAAATTCGAGTAAGTTCATGAAAACTTAAGACTTACACAAATTTGTGTTTATCTTATACATTTTTGTGAGATCACTTATGTGAGTTCATGAATATTTAAGTAATTTTGTAGTAAAGCAACAAATAGTGTGCATTGTACACCCAAAAAATAAATAAATAAATAAATAATATATATATATAAACAATGAAAATACTTTTTTTGAGTTTATATTTTGAACCCAATTTAAAAACTTGAGGTTCCCAATTTATAAACTAAAAAATTTGTCAAACAAAGTTTCTATGATTATTTTTAAAATTTTCATAAATATAATATTATTATTTTTTTCTTTTTTTTTGTTACTGTGTGTGTCAATTTCCAACCACACTGCCAAATTAGTACTTAGCTGGAGAGCACCGGCAGAATAGATTAAGCCCGAACGACCTGCAACAGAAAGAAGAGATTCCGGTGGTGGTTTGTCCACCAGGGGGCATTCCGACGATCAAGTTAGTAAAATATCTTTCAAAGATAACCAATAGTACTGAACTCACTAGACAAAGCGTAAAAGACATACGTTAGACCCATGGGGGTGCCTCTCTTTTATAGCCAACACAATCCTAGTCCCAATAGAAGCCTAACTTCAATGGACTCAGGATTACTGCTAATCTTGGACTCCCAGTAGAATTGGGATAAACTCTCTAAGAGTTTTATCTTAATCCAAACTAAAGTCTTCTCTCATTCTAGGACTCTTGTCTCTTATCCACTTATCCCGGATTCCGGTATTCTCGCAGATAACCTCAGCCTAGCCGAGATCATCTCAGCATCATGACCAGGATACGTGACACCTCAGCTGACACTTCGGTGTCACCTTGGCCACGTGTTGTCATTCAAAAATTATATCCCCACAACTGCCCCATAGGTTCTATTACCTCGGCATCCTGAGGTGATGGAACCTATATCATTTCTTCTATTTACGGCTAAGCTCGCTTCATCATCTATTGCCGAAGTCAGAACTCGTCGGCTCAATATGACCAAGACCCATAGTCTGCTTTCATAAATGCTTTAGAACCAACGACCAAGTTCGTTCAAGTTTCTCAACCGAAATCGTCCTCCTAGCCGAGGTATTTGCTTCATTGAATCAAGAACTCCAAGAGTTCCAGCATGCGTACGAGCTGGTACGCACAATATTTTAACCGTTTTCACCATGTGTCTTTCCCTTACTAGACCGGATCTAATATGTGCCATCAAGTCACATCATTTTTGCGCGTGCCGTCTGACAAGTACATCATCTAAGGCACCGTAATTGCCATTTTTCATGTTTTTGATCAAAATCAAAATTTTCCCTCTCAAATCCTTCATTGTTGTTTTTGCGAAGCTTTCTGCAATCAATTTCACTCTCTCCCTTCGGTGAGGCTTTCGTTGTACTTCTTTGCTCATTGCCACTGTCTGACACCGGCGTACTTCACACCGGCCTTTTTGTAATCTAAACAATCATTCTTCAATGTTAGGCCGAAGTGCTTTCTTTCCTTTTCTGAATGCATTCTTTAATTTCTTCTTTCAACGTGGTTGTATGTCTTCTTTTTACTCTTGTACGATTCTATACTTAAAATAATTTGCATGTCTTCAAAATACACCTTAATTGTGCAATCTCTTCGGGGTGTAACACCTCGGTTGTACCCACTAATCGGTATACCTCAGCCTCGGCTTAACACTTGAAAATATTTTACAATATTTTCACAAGTGTTATTCATAACTCAATACTTTACTCTTAGCAAGACTTCTGTCTTCAAATTTCTTCCAAGTCTTGGCAATATGGTAATCTCGGCAAGTATATAGATATTTCTTTCAACATAACCTTGGCTTAACTTGAAAATTTTTCTCAAAATTTCAACAAGTGTTTAAACCATTCTTCTTTTAACATAGCCTCGGTTAACCTCAACTTGTAAACTTTTCTCAAATTTCAACAAGTGTTAGACATGATCTCGGTTTAACTGCAACTTGTAAACTTTTCTCAAGTTTCAACAAGTGTTAAACATCATCTCAGTTTAACTTCAACTTATAAACTTTTCTCAAGTTTCAACAAGTATTAAACATCATCTCGGTTTAATTTCAACTTGTAAACTTTTCTCAAGTTTCAACAAGTGTTAAACATCATCTCGGTTTAACTTCAACTTGTAAACTTTTCTCAAGTTTCAACAAGTGTTAAACATAATCTCGGTTTAACTTCAACTTGTAAACTTTTCTCAAGTTTCAACAAGTGTTAAACATAATCTAGGTTTAACTTCAACTTGTAAACTTTTCTCAAGTTTCAACAAGTGTTAAACATCATCTCGGTTTAACTTCAACTTGTAAACTTTTCTCAAGTTTCACTTACCAATCTTAGCGTGTGAAATTCTAACTCCCAAGTATCATTCTTCAGCCCTTTGCCCCCTAATGTGAACTTAGGTTCCACTTGGGCTCTCATTAGGTACGTGGCTTTAACCTTGATATTGCTCTATGGGCAGGAGATCTGCCCCTGCATGGCTTCCACATACTCCTTTGTGGAAAAAATTCTTTAACTTAGGCCAAGTTCTTCTCTTCTCGGACTTAATCATCTAAGCCGAGATCTTGTCTTCTAGGATCTGGGATTCCAGATCTGGAATCTGGGATCTACTCACTTGGGCTAAGCTCTTGTCTTCTCGTGTCCAGTATTATCTTGGCTTTGCTTCAGCGAACCATTTCTCCTCTCTTGTTTGGACGCCTTTGTCCCCGGCGAGTCTTCATCGGCTCTGGCATACTTTTCTATCCTGGCCATCAGCTCCTCCATGCTTTTCGGCAATGTCTTTGCCAGTGATTTTCGAAGCAGGCAGTCATCCTTCAAGCCGTTTTTAAACGATATGACCGCCACCTCTTGGTTGCATCCTGGTATTCGGTTAAATACCTCATAATACCTTTTGGCATAGGCCCTACGGCTTTCATCCTCGCCGATCTTCAGGGCCATTAGGGCGTCCACCCTCAATGGCTGTTGTTTGTTTGTCACGAACCTGGCCACAAACATCTCGGCCAGGCCTTCCCAAGTTTTCACAGTTCCTTTCGGCAACTTGTGAAACCAGTCCGATGCAATTTTCCCGAATGATAAGGGGAACACTTTGCAGAGCAATGGCTCGTTCCCAGTGTATAACGCCATCGCGTTCAGGTATAATCTGACGTGAAAGTTGGGGTCCAACTTCCCATCGTATATCTGGAACCTCGGCATACTGAATCTCTTCGGGACCTCAACTTTGTCTAATTCTTCCGAGAACGGTGTTCTCGGTTTGACCGGGGAGGTTACCTCGGCATCTTGTTGCTTCCTCTGTAGGTGATCTCCCAGATCCTCTTTGGTTCGTCCAAGGGCTCGGCTATCTCCGGATTTCAGCCTCTTTGGCGCACTACTTCTAGTGTCATCGTGAGTCCTTTTGGACCTCCCTCCACTGGTCGTGTCGAAACAGAGTTCCTTCCCCTGAACATCCCGATGTTCTTTGGTGTAGGTTTCTTTTGTTCGACGTGCCTTCTGGGATTCTCCATGCCCGACCTCCCGCAAAGGCCGATGAGAATGTCCCTTGGTCCCGCCATGCTGAGGGACTGCAGGAATCGTTTTATGCCCCCCTTTCTAGGCACCTTTCTTGGCCGCTGGAATCGGCGTATCTTGTAGCGAGAACGGTGGCTTCATGACATTGTTCTGCATTATGAAATTGACGACCGTTTGCAAGTCCGCCAATTTGTCCGCCATTCCCTTTATCTCGTCGTCCCTCCGCAGGCATCTATCTTTCCATACCTGGAGGTCGTCTTCGTTATAATACCCGCTCCAGTCCGATTTATTCGGTACGCCGCCCTCATAGCCGACGTTCTTTCCTCCGTGATTCTTATCACGAGTCTCTTCGTTACAGTTGTCTTCTTCGACATCAAGGTCAATATGTTTCCCACTCTCAATAGGGGTGTCGTCCCCAACCTTCTCTTTTTGTCCATCGTTGGCCATCTATTCTCCTTTCGTTCCCACAAACGGCGCCAAATTGTGTATGTCAATTTCTGACCACACTGCCAACTTAATACTAAACTGGAGAACACCGACAGAATAGGTTAAGCCCGAACAACTTGCAACAGAAAGAAGAGATTCCGGCGATGGCTCGTCCACCCGGGGGCACTCCGACGATCAAGTCAGTAAAATATCTCTCAAAGATAACCAATAGTGCTTAACTCACTAGACAGAGCATAAAAGACATACCTTAGACCCATGGGGGTGCCTCCCTTTTATAGCCAACACAATCCTAGTCCCAATAGAAGCCTAACTTCAATGAACTCAGGATTACTGCTAATCTTGGACTCCCAGTAGGATTGGGATAAACTCTCTAAGAGTTTTATCTTAATCCAAACTGAAGTCTTCTCTCATTCTAGGACTCTTGTCCCTTATCCCCTTATCTCGGATTCCGGTATTCTCGCAGATAACCTCGGCCTAGCCGAGATCATCTCAGCATCATGACCAGGACACGTGACACCTCAGCTGACACTTCGGTGTCACCTCGGCCACGTGTTGTCATTCAAAAAGTATGTCCCCACAGTTACCATTATGTGTGATTAGCTATGTGGATTGTCATGTACTTAGATAATATGAAATGACAAAGAAATTTTGTGATAAATATACTAGCATTGCTTATAAAATAACAAAGAAATTTTGTGATAAATATACTAGCATTGCTTAATCCAAAATTACAATCTATTTTAATTATTTTGAACATAAGTCAGAAAATATTAGAGACACATAAAACATTACAAATAATCACGAAGTTGCAAGTGGACGATATTTTTGCTTATGAAAATGTCCAGTCCGTGACTTGATTTGTCAGTTAGTTTTCAGTGCTTTCAAAAGAGGGAATTTCTTCTTCTTTTTTGGTATGAAAAAGGGGAAATTTCAAAATAGTGTAATAGATATATATAAAAAAAAAATTATAAAAATATGTAGAGCTCAAGTAATTTTGTGATGGTGCACAAGTAAAAGTTATACTTACACCCTTTCATATTTGTGTAAAAAAAAAAAAAAATTCTCCCACTAGAGTATAATTCCTCCTTTCAAAAAAACACAAACAAAAATAAATTTTGAAGATGAAACTAAATAAAGGGTGGATTCATTAATTGAAATTGGACCCCAAGAGCTAGCAGACACCTCTGAAAATAGTGGAAATAGAGTTGATTTAGACAACGTGTAGTCATGTTACAATAATGGGCATATGATTTTATGTCAAGTGATTAGAAAATAAGAGACAACATATTATGTGATGATTAGTGAAAGAAGAAACGGCATATTATATAATAATTAATGAAAGAGTATAAAAAGGTGGTGCTCTAATTGTTGAATGGAAATTCTTCTATGAACTTGAACAAAGACAATTCCGACAAAAGTCTAGAATTTGATAGTTATATAATAATTAATGAAAGAGTATAAAAAGGTGGTGCTCTAATTGTTGAATGGAAATTCTTCTATGAACTTGAACAAAGACAATTCCGACAAAAGTCTAGAATTTGATAGTGTGGTCTCACATGACAGCCCACTTAAAAATACAGACTTTTAAGAAAGGAAAAAAAAAATATATATATATATATATAGCATCCTAATTAATTAACTTATCCATGCAGTTGATAAATTTTTTGATAAATTGAGAAAGCTACCTAAACTTATTGCTCTAGTTAAATGGTTGTTTTCTTGTTAAGTAGTGTCATAACCAAGAAAGGAGTGGGGTAATCCATTTATTATCTAGGGGTGCCATACCAATTAAAAAAGCTAGGCCTTATCTTTAATAAAGAATTGTACACTAGATTAAAAGTGCCATATATTAGTAAGGTTTTATTAATTGGGCATAAGTGTGTAGCCCCTAGTAGTCTCTTTGTCATTCCGTCCCATATATTTAACATGATTAATTAAAAGATAAAGATATCAATGCTTTGTAAATGTAAAATTGATAATTTCTTTTTTATCATGAGATTTTGATAGTATCTGATGGGCATAGCCCAAATAAGTGGCCCCAATGGGCTGTCCAAACAATTTTAATCCAACTTAAGGCCCAAGGGCCAGACAGAAGAGACGCCAGAAAGGTATAGCATCAAGTAAACTGGTATATCAGTATCTTCCTAATCATAAGAGCTATAAGCATTTTCAATGCAAGTATACATTGATAGCATTTTTTTCAATATAATTATCACAATTTATTATTTGGCTACATTTGTATCTTCCTCTTTCACAAGGAGAATTTTATTAAGCAAATGATAGAGACCACTAATTTTGAAACTCTAAAAAGATCACTAATGACATGACACTCAATAAAAAAAGAAAAAAAATACAACACTAAAGTTAAAACATCAAATCATCATAGTGAAACTCACTACCACATCATTAATGATAACACTAATTAGTGCTCTCACTCATTTTCCATTTATCAAGTCACAATTCATGACTTGTAGGACTCGCGTGCAATGACTTTGCAGCTCCACTTTTTCACTTTTACGTACTGAAAGATTCCAATCTTATCTTATTTGCATAAAACAAAAAAAAAATAATGTAAATTACCGATAGGTCTTAATAGTTGAACTTAATTCTCATCAAGTCCTATTAAAAATAAGTAAGTTTCGTATGACTTAAAATTTTCTTAAGTTTTAACTTACATTTTAAGAGGCACTTAAATTTTTAAGTAAAATCAATTATAGTATCAAACGAGCTTAATTGATTATTACTTAATATATTCAATTTTAAATATTGAATGATGTTATCAAACATCTCCTAATAAATGGACTTTTAGAGACAAAATAATTTAGTGTAAAAAAAATTTATTTTTTAGACAAAAAATTTAGTCTTAAAAGGATAATAATTCATCACTAAATTTAATGTTGTTACTAAATTACGACACTAATACTTTTAACTATTAAAATATTTGTCTTGGAAAAATGATTTACCCTAAAATTTTTATCTAAAATCCTAATTTGTAGTGACAACACAAAAATTTTAGACACAATAAAACGACTATGAATGAGTCAGGACAAAGAGACATAGAATTTTGGATAAAATTACACTTGTAGTTATCGTAATTTGTACGTAGCGTCAATTTGGTCCTTGAATATTAGTTGCATCAAATTTACTTTTAAAATTTTTACGTTTTGACAATTTAGTTCAATTGATAACATCCTTTTAGAAACTATACTGAAATCAATATACAAAATAAGATAAAACACAGTTTTAATGTCTAAAGCATGCGTTATTTTTCATTTTAAATCATTTGAGTTTCAATTTTGTCATTTTGGTCCTCAAATTTATCAATTTGAATTAATTTGGTCCTAGGTATACATTGATAAATGAATATGAATAAAAGATAAATTTTGATCCCTAAAGTATGCATTTATTGTCATTTTAATCCCTCAAATTTTAAATTTGTCATTTTAGTCCTCAAAGTTGTCAATCTGAATCAATTTGATCCTAAAATTGGCAATTTTAGGACCAAATAACAAAATTTAAAATTTGAGGGATTAAAATGAAAAGAAATATAAACTTTAGGGATCAAAACTGTCTTTTATTCAAAATAAAAATACTTTTTCCATTATCAATGTAAACGGATGTTATAGAAGACTAAATTGACTCAAATTAACAAATTTAAAGACCAAAAGACAAAATTAAAACTTAAGAAATTAAAATGACAACGTATACTTTAATAATTAAAATTGTTTTTATCTTACAAAATAAACTATTCACCCTCCTCAAAGTGATTGAAAGGTTGAGATCCCATTTTAAATGAATCATTTTACTCTTGATTAATTTTTTAATAGATGTTATCAACTAAACTAAATTGATACAATATAAAAATAGTAAAAAGAAAAATTAATAAAATTAGAACAACAAAAACCAAATTAAAGCAAGAGACAAATTACATCCATCACTGATATGATTTGTCCAATTTTTTTTTGACACAGCATGCTCTTACCCTAGGAAAGCAGAGAGCAAATTTGTTTACAATCTCAAAAACTGTATGAAGGTTATTCTCCTTATTGGCTTGTTCGGATAAAGTGAGCCTCACTTGTAACTTAACTAGAGCTGTACAAAAGGAACATGGTTAATAAGTGGTCTTTCTTAATTATGATTATCTTCTTTTTGCTTTGATTTATGAAACTAACTAGAGTTGAAAAGAAGACCGTTTATGTGATTATGTTTTTTTTCACAACTCCAATTAAGTTACGAAGAGTAAGTCAGTAAGGAGATAGGTAAAAATGAGCCCGCGGTCTAGGGTGGGCTCAGTTCGTTTAGGCTCATTTAGGCCGGGTCAGAGCCCAACCCTAGCCTGGGCATCATTTGGAAGCCTAGCCCGCCTCGCCTGGCCCGTGACCCAGTCCATCGGCCCGCAGAAGGCCCACTCAAGGCCGGCCCAAGGGCCAGTGTCTTTTTTAGCGAAAAATAATAAAATTTTGATAGAAAAAACTTTTAAAAAAAATATATGGTCAGGCCCACCCAAGCCTGGCTCAAGCCTGAGGCCAGGCCCACTGGCCCGCCCAAGGCCCAAATATCTTGGGCTTGGGCCTAATTTTTTAGCTCGTGGACCTGCCCGACCTAGTCCAAATTTTGACAGAAACCCGCGAGGCCCGACATGGGCTGGGCCGGGCCCAAGTGGGCCAAGCCAAGCCAGGACAGATTTACACCCCTAAAGGAGAGTAACATGTTTGAGTGTGTGAACAAATTTAATCACTTAAAAAATATTATAAGAGATTTTTGTTTTTTTTTTTTTTTTTTTTTGGTCTTATATTTAAGTGTCATGTTAGACTATGCATATCTTGATTAATTTCGGAATTCAAACACAGCATTCGCTTTACGTGGATCGGGTGTCTCAATTAATTTCAAAACTCACGCAAAGTGCTCCCTCTACGTGAGTCGGACAAATCTCAAAGAAAACCCTCAAGCATGGCCACAATAAGTTAAATATGAGATTTAGAGGAACACATCACCAAGGCCCAAGCTACACCTAATAGGCCAACCTTCTGAGTTGGACTATAAGAGACTTCATAAATAAAACAAAAGAGAAGGCAACCCATATCAATCTCTCCATTTACTTCAAGCTAAATGGCCATGGCTTCTCAAACTCAAAAGCTTCACTTCATTTTGTTCCCTTTAATGGCCCATAGCCACATGATCCCATGATAGACATAGCCAGATTACTGGCACAACAAGGTGTTATTGTCACCATAGTCACCACACCACTCAACGCCAATCGATTCACAACAGTCATTGCTCGAGCACAACAATCTGGACTCCAAATCAAATTTCTCCAACTCAGATTCCATGTCTCGAAGCTGGACTGCCCGAAGGCTGTGAGAACCTCGACAAGGTCCCTTCGCCTGACATGGCTCAGAAGTTCTATGCTGCAACCAGTATGTTACAACCACCATTGGAACAACTGTTTGGTGAGTTAAAACCAAACCCAAATTGCATAATCTCTGATCAGTTTTGCCATGGACAAGTGATGTTGCTCAGAAATTTCATATTCCTAGGCTTGTTTTCCATGGAACCTGTTGTTTTTCTCTGTTTTTCACATAATATACGGACCCACATGGTGTTTGATGAATATAAAGCCTTGGAGGAGTCAGAGTACTTTGTTGTGCCCGGCTTGCCTGACCGAATCGAGCTAACCAAAGCCCAGCTTCCGGCTTCTGCCAATCCGAGCATATGGGTTTGAATAACATTCGTGAAAAGATTAGGGAGGCTGAGAAATCAACGTATGGGACTGTGGCTAATACTTTCGAGGAGTTGGAGTCAGGGTATGTGAAAGAATACCAAAAGGCGACAGGAAATAAAGTTTGGTGCATTGGACCTGTTTCGCTATGCAACGAAGACAAGATAGATAAGGCCGAGAGAGGTAACGAGTCTGCGATTGATGCACACCATTGCTTGAATTGGCTTGACTCACAACAACCAAGAACTGTAGTCTATGTTTGCCTCGGAAGCCTCTCTCGCCAAGCGCTTTCGCAGATGATAGGGATTGGGTTGGGGCTAGAAGCATCAAACAAGGCATTCATTTGGGTCATAAGGGATAAAGTAGAGGAATCGGAGAAATGGAATTTGGAAGACGGGTTCGAAGAGAGGACCAAAGATAGAGGCCTTTTGATCCGCGGTTGAGCACCGCAAGTACTGATATTGTTACACTGGGCAATTGGGGGTTTTGTTACGCATTGTGGGTGGAACTCGACACTAGAAGCGATATGTGCTGGCGTGCCAATGACCACATGGCCTATGTTTGCAGAGCAATTTTGCAATGAGAAGTTAATTGTGCAGGTTTTGAGGATTGGAGTGAGTGTTGGTGTGGAGGTTCCTACAAGATGGGGAGAGGAGGAGAAAGCAGGGGTGTTGGTGCATAAGGATAATGTTGTGAAGGCCATAGGCAAGTTGATGGATGGAGGAGAGGAAGGAGAGGAGAGAAGAAAAAGAGCTAGACAGCTTGGGGAAATGGCAAAGAGGGCAATGGAAGAAGGAGGTTCTTCTCACTCAACATGGCAATGCTAATTCAGGATATCATGGAAAATGCAACTTCTAGGCAATGAGAGAGAGAGAGAGAGAGAGAGAGAGAGAGAGACTACTATTGTTGAGTATATGAAGTTTTCTGAGTATTGGAAGGTTAGCATGTCAAAGTTACAGTTCATTGCTACGGAATTTGCCAAATAAAATTTATCATTCATGTCATATTAAAACTTATATGGATTTTTTGGTATGATTTTTTGGCAAGATTGTGATGCTGGCCATCACTCCTTAGATGTTTATGAGTAAAGCCGGTAAGTATCTATTCGGTTTGTCAAAATTGAATGGCCGGAATCAATCTGTCACAAAATGAGCAATTTCGATATTCAACAAATGAGGATTAATTTTTCCTAATTCGTCTAAGTTCAGAAGAATGGTAAATGGGAGGTCATCCAACCCAACTCAATCTGCAAGCACTCCTATTTATGGGTAATACAATTAAATTGTCTTGTAAAATTGTGATGTTAGTCAAGGCTCCTCTAATTTAGTCAGTGACTCTGATTGAGTTTTTTTTTTTAACCCCAATTTTTATTGTAGTTCATTGTCTAAATATGGGTTTAACTATCAGAGCCCCTCAAAAATGCCTTAGTATTCAATCTAATTTATTGAATTCGTTAATTTTTTATTTTTAATGATGCTCATTTCTAATTAATAATGGTAGAATTAGTCGCAGAGTGGGGAAATTAAAATAGAGGAAGCACTTTACAATTTTAACTTTTTTTTTTATGGTCAAAACGATAAGATTGTTGAATATAAAAAAAGGGGATGCACCAATAAATCTCAAATTAATAACTTATGCACTGTTTAGTCCTAAAAGTTTTTTTATAGACTGAAAGGTCCCATTACAATGTTAATAACATCAATACAATGTTAATACAATCAGACTCATGTTACAAACATTAGATTTCAAACATCTAATGTTCATCATATTTCAATAATGTTTGAAATATATGATGAAAATCAAATAATTATGTTCATCAGATTTCAATAAATTTTGAAATTATAGAATGAAACATCAGATCATTACATCATTTACATCATGCTGATGTAAAAATGGGACTAAATGGAGGATAAGAAAACTTTTAGGACTAAATGGTTCAACGTTTTAAAAACTAGGACTTATGAGTAAATTTTTCTATAAAAAATTGAGAAGTCAAGGGCACGTGACGGCGTTGGATAGAATAATTATATTTATATTATTTAAATAGAAAATTTGTTGAAACACGTCTTCTTTGACCTTTTTGAGATGTGCCCTACTATATACACATTTAATTAAATTTTTTGTGTCTTTAATTATAACTCATTAAGTTATTAATAATAATATTATTTTAATTATGATTTAAAAATTATTTAATTATATCTCAAATATAATTTCTTTTTTATTTTTTATTTTTAGTTATAATTCCCATGGCGTGAAACCAAGACACCACATCTGGTGGCGTGGGCTGAGAGATTTCTCTCTGATGATACTGTCAAGGATGTTACTCGACACTAAAATGCTTATCCAGTAATGTTTGGGAAAAATAGTTAAAAGTTATTTTTGATTTTTAACTAAATTTTTTGATTTTTTTATAAAGTAATTTGAAAGTTAGTAAAAAATTACTTTTGACTTTTTTTGATAATATTTATTTATGATATCACATCACAATCAAATGATCAAAATATTCCTACTCAATTTAAAAAATTTACATTTTTATCTATATATAACCCTAAACAATATAAAAAGTATAATTGTAATTTTACAACTTGCTTTTTTAGAAAGTATAAAAATTCACATCACAACCAACTTGACATTTTTTAAAAAGTATAAAAATTCACATCACAATCAACTTGACATTTTTATCTAATTTTACAAATCGCTTCTGGCTAAAAAAGTCAAGCTAGCTTTTTTATCCCTAAGCTACAAATGCAGCTTTTAACTAGTGTTCCCAAAAAAGCACGTTGTTGCCAAGATGTTCATAGCCAGGCAGGAGGAATTGACATGTCAAGTTAATTTGTAACTAATATTTTATTTTAAAAATTAAAAAATTAATAATTTATATAAAAAAAATTTTAAAAAAATTTCTCTCTACTTTTTGCACATTTATTCATAACAAAATTAAAAATTATTTTAAATATACTAATTTTTTTATTTCATATTTTAATCAAAAAATTAAAAAATTACTAAAATAACTTGTTCTAAAACGAGACAAAAAATTATGAAATTTTTTGCATGTGGTTGTGGGTCCACATGCAAGTGAAAAAAAAGTCCAATCATAGCGGGTGACTTCTGGTATGCACCAATAAATCCCAAATTAATAATTTATACACTGTTTAGTTCAAAAAGTTTTTTTATAGACTGAAAGGTCCCATTACAATGTTTCAAACATCAGATTAATGTTTCAAACATTAGATTTCGAATATCAGATTAATATTTCGAACATTAAATTTCGAACATCAGATTAATGTTTCGAACATTAGATTGATGTGCAAATGAGACTAAATGGAGCATAAGAAAACTTTTAGGACTAAATGGTTCAACTTTTCAGAAAATAGGACTTATGGATAAATTTTTCTAGATTCTAAAGAATTAAGGTTCCAGAGATTATTCTTAAGTGGTGTTACATGGTAGGTGTTTAGGAAATGACTACTTTTTAGGTTTTTTCACTATTGGGCTATTTTATTAGATTATCTTAGTTTGTGTTTAAGAAGATGGGGTCAATTTTGTTGTTAGATTGTTATTTTGAAAAATATGTTTGAAATGATGGTATCATACTAAATGACCAAAGTACTCCTAAACAAAAAAAAATATTGTGCTCGCTGACGTGGCAGTGAGGACACTTCCAATGGCAACTCTTTTACAATTTATATTATACAAATATTTGTTTGTAAATTCAAAATCTACATATTAGGAATTAAAAATAAATTTACAAATTTGTAAGTAATTGGTATATTAACTAGTGTACCAATATACCTTATGACATTACTATTGATCCCACCCATTATACAAATTATAAATACCTAAAACTTCTAAAATTATTACTAATCATCTATTAGTATACAAATTTATATATAGCATTATTTATTTGTAAGATAGTTTACTTGTAATTGTAAGATAAGAATTTTTTAAAAAAAATGACAAAATTCTTACGAATTTGACTTTTAATTCTAAAAACTACGAATTAAAATAAATTACAAATTTGGGCAACATTTGAATTTTAATTACAAAATTTAGGAATTAGAAATTTTTGTAAATTGTAACAAATTTCAATTGTCCTTACACAAATTACAAATTAAATAAAATTATTAGTCAAATTGCCTAGAACTTTGACTTTTAATTATAGAAATCATGAATTAAAATTAATGACAAATTTGTGAGAAATTTTACTGTTACTATTTAAAAATTACGCATTAAATTATTAAATTGGTAACTTTGTCAAAAATTTAACTGTTAATGTTTAAAAATTATGAATGCAAATAAATTACAAGTAGCCTACAAAAACCAAATTTTTAGTATAGAAATTACAAACTAGAAAAAAAAAATGTAATTTTTTGTAAGAAATTTGACTTTCAATTATAAAAATTACGAATTTAAACAAATGCCAACTTTGTACCAAATTTAACTTCTAATTCGGAAAACACTTTCTGCAGTGGGTGCGAGAGATGAGAGATGAGAGATGAGAGAGTGTAATACAAACCTTTTTGGAGAGTTATGAGTTTGTTGTTTAGTCAAAGGGTAAAATAGTCTTTTCATCCTCTATTGCTTACCAGCTAGATAGTAGAACTGTAGCCTCAACAACAGTGAGGCTAAATGGATTTCTTCCTCCAATAGACTAAAATAGCCTAACCCAGCAATTCCCAAAAACCACTGTAGTAGGATTACTCAATCATACAGTAGTAAGTTATGGACTCGTACATAGGTAAAGATTTAAACTCACACTCTTAACATTGGGAATAGTTCGCTTAAACCTGAAAAATTTATCCTATCAATCCTATCTACTATTATCTAAACAACGAATCTCAAAGAGAATAAAACTTAGGGGTTGTTTGGGATGATCTATATAAGTGTACTTTTTGACTTTTTGACTAAAAAAGTAGAGAGAAAAAAAAAAGTATGTTTAAGATAACTTTTTGACTTTTTACAAAAAAATGTATAATAAAATATTGTATCAAATATTAAAATTTTGACTTGTACCTTTCCAGACACATACTGATAGGTACATTAGTGCATCACTGCATGTCAAAATTTTGTTGACTTTGGGAATTCATGGCTTACAATTAGCCACGTCAATGCATTTGGTAAAATGTGTAAAGATAGGTACATTTATCAACACAGACATACACTCAAAAGTTTTGAATTCAAAAGGGCAAATTTGTAATTTTGCCCTCTATCTATTCAGTATTTTTTTTTCTGCCCAAACTTGTGAATAGTGTTAACTTTTTTGCTTTTTCAGTGACTTTTTGACTTTTTAACTTTTTTAGGAGATGCCAAACATCCACTTAATATCTCAATACTTATGCCTCAAAGCCTGCCATCACTATCCTATATGCAAGTGTATAGTGTCATGTGATTGATTTTGAGTTTGCGAGTTTATTTTATGAATCAAAAATGTTAGACACCCCAAAAATTCTACCAAAGTTCTATTAAATGTCTCACATGGGTGTGAGACCCATATTTTTGTAGAATTTTTGGGGTCTCTACCATTACTCTTTGTGAATTTATAAGTTGGCCAACTGTCATTGCGCAGATGATTCATTGTGGTTGTTAGGAAAAATGCTAGAGGTCTTAAAAACTTTACTAAAAATTTTTACCAAATATTTTACATGGGTGTGCGAATAATAAACTTTGCCAATTTGCAAATATTTGTTTATGAGCAAGATTTTGAACATCTTTTTTAAATATCTGTTTAGCTATTGAACAATTAGCTCTGAGTAAAAATTGTTGATTTAGCAAATCATCCTGGAATTTTAAAATATATTTAACAATGGCTAAACATTCCTGTTTAATAGTAGGATAGTATAATGTTGCCCCTTTCCAAGTTCCGGATGTAAAACGCAAAAGTTCTTCTTGTTGTTTGTGAAGATTAAATTATTTAAGAATACCTCCATAACCTTGATTCAAGGCATCAGTTTCAACTATCTTATTCCATTCTGGATTAGGTAAAGCAAGACATGAGAGTTGTCTTACCTTTAATTTAATTTTTTGTACGACTGCTGTGTGTGTTGGTGTCCAATGAGAAGGGTTTTTCTAAAGTCTAGTATATAGAATAGAAGCATCCTGGGACAACTGGCACTAATAGTCTCTTATATAATTCAGACAACCAGAAAATCTCTATAATTGAGTTTTATCTTTTATTTCATTTGGAAATTTGGATGCAAAATCAATACTTCTATAATAGGATAATGGTGCTATTATGAATATTGTGGCAAGAAATCGTACCATTGTTTGAAAAAGTTTTATTTTTGGTGCAGAAATTACCAAACCATTTCAGATAATAACATGCTTAAATATATTAAGATGTTTGATATGCTGATCAATGGATGATGAAAAAATAAGAACATCATCAATATAACAAATTGCAAATTCTGTATATGGTGTGAATATATTATTCATAATATGCTGGAATTCAAATGAGGCATTTTTCAAGCCAAATGGCATAACATTCCATTCATAATGTCCAAATGGTACTGTAAAAGCAGTTTTATTTGCCAATATCCTGATTTTAGATCAAATTTAGAAAATACAACAGTGTCTTGTAAGCAATCTAATAGATCTTTTTTATTCGGAATTGGATACCTAATCCATTTCAATGCATCATTAAGAGGTTTATAGTTAATAACCAATCTTAGCAAACCTCTTTCTATTTCTGCATTTTTATTAACATAAAATGTTGTGCAACTCCAAGATGAGTAACTAGCTCTGATTAATTTTTTCTGAAGAAGAGTATCTATTTTTGTTTTGCATAAATCTAAATACTTTTTTTTCATTTGGCTAGGAGGAGCTCTGGTTGGAATGTACCTTTCATCAAAGTCTGGTTCATAAGGAAGAGAAACAATATGTTTCTTTCGTTCCCAAAAGGCATTGGGAATATCACTATAGATTTCTGTTTGGAATTATTATTCAATTATTTTAATTTTATTTTGTAAGGATGACTGTTGTAATCTCTGTTCAATTGTAAGAAAATTAACTTCTGTTTGTCAAAGTTTATTTGTTTTTCTTTAAAATTTACTAAATCTTTAATCTTATCTAATTCTTTAGTATAAGATTCTGTTATGAATTCAAAAATAATTGGTTGATTGCTGATGGTTATGTGAATGCCTATAGGGTCTATTTTGGTGATAGGCATAGAAGACATAAAAATGGAGTCGCTAAAATAATGGTCTGACACATATTTCTAATTAGGACAAAGGGAGTTGGAAGACAAATTCCCTGGTTACAAATAAGAACTTCTAGAGTATATTTAATTTTCATAAAATTACCACTTGAACTGGTAAGCGATTGGGTAGTTTTATGAAAATACTATGTAGGAATTAATCATTCCTGAATACAGTCCATGTCGGCTCCACTATCAACAAGAGCGACAGCATCTTTAACAATAAAATCTGGTTTAATAATAAAATAATTCTGATATACATTTCTGGAAGGTAACTTGATTTATTATCATTAAATACTGATTTTCTAGTTTATCTTGTTGTTCTGGGTTCTCATTGATAGTAATACCTTTATCTTTCTACGATATCTGAGCTAACTGATGTTTTATTTGTTAACGTCTGTAAAATAGATTAATTGATTAGCAGTCTGAAGATGTTTTACTTTGGTTTTAAGTGCATTAATCTCCATTTTGGGATCTTAGATTGTTACTGGTTTGTCAAGTGAAAAGGAGGATCTTGCTTTTTTAGTCCATCTCTTTAGAATATATTGTGAAGGAATCTCTTTGAATTTGAGTCTTACTCTAAGGATCTTCAAACAATGATTACACAAAATGCCCTTCATTTCAAACTTCCTACAATTGCAAGTGACTGAATCATCACACTCCTACCTCACCTTCCTCACCTTTATACCATCACTATCAAGAACCGTATAAACGGTACTGTCACCATCATTTTCAATTTCTTCAATGTTTACTTCAAGGGACTTGACATACTCATCCTGAAATTCTTCAAAAATTTTATTTGTGTAAACATCTGCAGCTTGCTCCATAATCTTCACTTTAATATTCACCCTTGGCAACTTTTGGCATAGAACATATTCGGCTTGTAACTCTTTGTACCTCTTCTCAGAAAGAACTCGATCAAAATGCATGAAAAATTGCATTAAGTTATGATCAAACTGAATGAAATCCTTCAAGAAAGCATTAAAGGATTCACTAAGTTGGGTGCTACTCATGCTCGCACCCCATGCATTTCTAACATATAGCCAACCCCATTTTTCCTTGACCCCAAATGTTAACTTCAACCAATGATTATCTCTTACTTCATACTTGTCAAGCATTTCCTCCCATTTTAACGTAAACTCTTCATCATCCTCAATGTCATACATAAACTTGGATAAAACACTCTTCATCCCCTTATCCTTCACGGCCTTATCCTTGAAGATAGAATTTGCATGCCTTAATGCATTTTGCATCAAATGCAAAGTGCAAAGGCGGTGGGTTGTGTTAGGCATGACAATAGGTATGGCCTTAGCCATTGCAGCATCCTGATCCTTAAAAATTGTTTTTGGAGCCTTACTTGACATTGCCTTCAAGAATCTTCTAAAAAGCCATACGAAAGAATCGGCGGTCTCATCATACATCAAAGCTGCACCAAATAGCACAGTTTCCCTATGATGGTTAAATCCAACAAAAGACGCAAATGGTTTATGTGCACTATTTAACTTGTAAGTAGTGTCGAAAGTCACAACATCACCAAATTGCCCATAATCCATGATCATCTGAGCATCGGCCCAAAATATGTTTGTAATCTACTCCTCGTTATCTAATTGGACCGAGTAAAAAAAAGATGGATTCTCCAATGATTTGTCACGAAAATATTGCAAAATGCTACCTGCCTCCCCATATGCTAAACTGTTTTGCCTCTTCATTCTCAAATAATTTTTTTGGTCAAGTTTTGTGAACCCAAGTGACTCCCTTCCACCAACTTCATTACCCATGAGCTCAAATGCAGCATTAAGACGGATTCCAGATTTTTCGGCTAAATCTATCTCCGTCGTCTGTGATGCAGATATCTTCCTTTGGGATGGTAACATATGCGTACATTCTGCTGGTACAAGATATGATATGTGTTCAACAAAATCACTAACAAAAAATTTCTGAATATTCCTATCCCACTTAATGACAAGTCGGGCTTAACAACCAGTCCTCACTTCCTGCCTAGGATTTTTTGTTAATGGATCTCGCTTGTCGACAACCCGAAATCCCTCCTTATTACAAACAAATTGCCTTGAAGTGATTTGCCCCTCTTTGCTCTTGTTTACATAACCCCTTCTAATACTAAAGCCCAATCTTCTTCCATAAGTATTATAGAAATCATATGCTTCTTGTTCTGTATCAAATGTCATGCGAACTCTAGGCTTCCAATCACACTCACCCCGTCATTCTCATGATTGTTAGGTTCCATATCAATGTGCCAAGTCACTTAAAAAATAAAGAAGTGCTCAATATTAGCATAAAAACTGTATACAAACTGAATAAGATAATCAACGAATAACAAACTAAATTATGGTCTTTGTTATGTATCACAGTGTGGTTTTAAGATGTTCACTACAGCAGGTATTCATTGTTAAATTCAGAAAAAAAAAAAAAAAAAAAAAAAAAAAAAAAAACTGAGTCCTTTGAAGCATTCATGCACTATATGTTGCTTAATATACATGACCATCGCATTTGCACTCTTAGGTAATATGTTGTCAATTTTAATTTGTGACCTTGTGTTCTTATGACTGTACTAGAACACAAAGCCCTGGGCTACTTGCTTTGCAGCATTGATCAGTCTAATTTTGTGTTTTGCATGATTGAGGAATTAATATCAAATCCCTAAGGATTGCTAAAATTTAATTCATGAATGCCATTTTAGTAAGCCAGGTTTTAATGGATATCAAGCAACAAGGGGGCTTTGATTGGATTGTGGAAATTTAATTAGTTGCATGAGAATACTACATAACAAGCTGGATTTGGAAGTTTTTAATCTCGACTGTTCTAAATCTATATATATATAATATATATATCTAAACTATTGTTCTAATATATAATTAAAAATATGTTACCTAAATTTAATTAAAAATATCTAAATATGTTTCAATTAAAAATATGTTACCATCTTATTGCTCCAGTGATTTCTGAACTCAAACATGGAATTCATTGTTAAATTTACATACATGAATTCTAGCCTAAGAGAAACTTCGATTCAGACAAAAACCCACAGATTCATAAAGAAACTATAAAGACTCTCATTCATAAAGAAACACAGATTCAAACACAAATGATGAACTAATCTACCGAGTGTATGTAAACAAAGCCCATCTAATGCCCAAATTAGAACTAAAGATCAATATGAAAAAATAACCTGCTTTTGTTTGGTTCATGACCAGTTCATTGAAATTCATATGGGATTGATTTAGAAGAGACTAAAAAAACAAAATCGAACTTAAAACATATATTTAAACATTGTATGTAAGAACTATACCTATATACGTTTCAATCGGTTGGAGCAGAGCAGGGGTGACGGCCACGGCGGCGGCAGGACAGTGGCGACGGCACGACGGCGGCGACAGCGGGGCAACAGCCACGGTGGGGCGACGGGATGCAGGTATCGGCCTCTCTAACTCTTCTTCGCTCTCTCGTTTCGCTTCTTCCCGCCGTCTGTATAGTTCTTCATATGGGGGGAAGTTTGAAATCCTCGAATCTGATATTTTTATTTATTTTTTTATTTTTTTGAAAATACTCACCAAAACGACGTCGTTTTGGTGAGTATTACTCTCAGCCGTCCGATCAGGCACTTTAGGAGATCACTCTAGAGGATCCTTACGCTTAAAAGCTCAAGTCAGCCATGCTTGACTTTAATGATAGTGACGTAAGAGCCTACATCAGCATATTAGATTTTTTTGTACATAAACATTTGGATGCAGTGCAGGCCATTGTAATATCTCATTTGGATTTTTGTACATAAAATATGTGGATGCATCCCTATTGTCATGCCTCCTTCGGATTAGAGTGCTATTTTTGAGCACGACACCCTCCCATAGCCATCTGAGAAATCTAAGAGAAAAATGCTATGGTCGATAACGTTTATGTTTTCTTGATTTATGTTTAAGAAGGTGTTATAAATTAATTTTTATTTATTTTTAAAAAAATTTAAACATTTGAAATAAAATATTTAAAAACAATTTAAAACAAAAGTCATTTTATGTGTTTGTCTGTGTGGACATATATGTGCATATATATATTAAGGTGGGGGATTTTAAATTCTAGCTAAAAATTAAAAAATTATTATAAATTATCAAATCATTCTTTTTACTTTTTGTATATTTTTTTTATAAAAAATTAAAAAATTAATTAAAATAGTCAATTTCTAAACAAAAATTGACAAAAAAGTTAATGTGCTACATGAGATAGATGGTATACGAAATGTAATAAAAAGAGGGGCATAAATCTTCCAACAAGAATGATTATAAATACATAATCAACTACATAAAACATAAGTAGACGCCATCATATAATATGTATGGTCAATATTATTTTTTTAATTAATTTTAAGGGAATTTATGTATAGGTCTTAATAAATAGATTTATTATTTAATAGGTCATATGATAATTAATGACATTTTTGCCAAACGTTATTAAAAAAAGGAAAATTGCTTAAGGTCCCTCATCTACTTTTGATAGGAGGAGATGTCCAAAATAATATGTTTTGATGGCTAAGGTCCCTCAAGTTTGTTTTAGGTTACAAAGTACCTAAATTACCCTTCTTTTATAACATAAATTTGTTTGAATATTATATTGTTGACTTCACGGTGAGATTTTGGAAACCGAATTCGCAGTGGAGATTTTGTCGGAGATTGTAGTGGAGTTGACGAGAAATTTGTTTGACTTCACAGTGGAGATTTTGGAAACTGACTTCGCGGTGGAGATTTCGTCGGAGATTTCAGTGGAGTTAACGAGAATGTTTGCTACGATCGTGTAGGTGTTACAGTGTGTTGATCGCGTAGATTTTCAGTGGAGTTGAATCAGGTTTGTTTTCGATAGAGATTCCACATGCATTTTGATTTTTGTTTTGAATTTTTGTTTGGAGAGAGATTAGCTTGATAGAGTTGATTTTTATTTTTAAAATTAATTTTTGATTCTCTATTTTTTGATCAATTTGAAAGAGTGTTGACAGTGTGTTGAACGCGTAGGTTTTTTAGTGGAGTTGAATCAGGTTTGTTTTTTATTTAGATTCCACATGGATTTTGATTTTTGTTTTGAATTTTTGTTTAGAGAGAGGCCAGCTTGATAGAGTTGATTTTTATTTTTGGAATTAATTTTTCATTCTCTATTTTTTGATCAATTTCAAAGAGTGTTGACAGTGTAGTTGATTTTGATGTTTAGAGTTCATTTTTTCGTGCTCTGTTTTTCATCAACATACTGATCAATGATAAGTTTTGTTCTATGTTTTTTCATTTTCTACACTTTTGTTGGTATAGTCCAGAGAAAATTGTAAGTTTGTTATTATAATCGAATAAAAATCACAGAGAAAATTATAAGTGCATATGGACATATTTTAGAAGTTTCTAATGCAGATAGAATCTGAGAAAGTGAATGTAAGTTCTTAAATTTCTCTGGACTTTTATTTGTAGTTCAGAGAAAATTATAAGTTTGTTACTCACTTTCAATTTGTAGTTCAAAGAAAATTATATGTTTGTAGAAGATGAATATAAGTTTTTGTTTCTCTAAGCAAAAGTTATTTTTTGTGTTTTTCTTTCAGTTAGATGGACCATGCAGTGTTTTTGTTATCTTGAAGGTGTATATAAGTTTGTAAAATTTCTCTGAATTTTTCTATGAGTGCAATATTGCAGAATGACGCATAGAAAATTGTTAGCTTGTAATGAGGTGAAAATCACAGAGAAGCCTATAATTTCATAACAGATATTCTGTGTGATTTTTTGTATTGATTGTGTTTAATAGTTAGCAGTAAATTTTTCTGTGATTCTCTCTGGATTCATTAAGTTTCTGTGATTTTATTTTTATTATCTTGAAGGTGAATATAAATTTGTAGATGTCTTTGGACTTTTATTTGAGTCTAGAGAAAATTATAGTTTTTAGAAATTTCTCTGGACTTTTATGTTGTTCTTGTGAAGTGTTTTTATGTTAAACAAATTATTTTTCTTGTTTTTCTTTCAGTTTCAATGGACAGTGCAGTGTTGTTGTTGTGCAAATATGGGAATGATACTATTGTCATTAATGTTTCATGCGAATTGAATTTTGAGGAATTGGTTGCATTTTGTGTAAAACTGGGAGAATTTGAAACCTGAGACTGTGTGTATTTCATATTCTATTGTGGGCCATCCGAATTGTATGGTTCGAAATAATATTGATTTTCTGAATATGCTGAGAGTTGTTTGTGCACGCGGTGTTGATATAGTTGATGTTTCAGTTACTAGATGTAGTACTTCTGATGAAGAGGATGAATTGAGGTCTAATTGAGTAGATGTTGTGGATGGTGAGTGTGATAGGCTGGTGGATATTGAAAGGAATTCACTCTCTAAGTTTTGTTCTCACCAAGAAAATGTGTTATTGTCAGCTGGTTGGCGAAATAATATTACGAGTGTTGGACAAAAGTTTGAAGGTGGTGTGGTTGAGTTCCGTACTTTTTTTATGCAAGTATACTATTGAGGTTGGTTTTCAATTTACGTATGTTAAAAATGACAAGCTGAGGGTTACGGCAGAATGTGCATATAAGGAATCAAGGGATGTATGTGGCGTGTACATGCTTCAGTTGAAAAAAACAAAATGGGTTCTTCTACATAAGGACTTTGAACAATGAACATACGTGTGGTGTGGCGGTTCGTACGAGTAAACATGCTAGGATGACTTCCAGCTTAGTTTTCTGCGCTAATACTTGAAGAGGCAAGTGCAAAACCTTTAACTCGTCCAGTGGATGTTGTCAAGAAATGAAAACAAGTATGGGGTCTCAATCAGTTATAACTGTGGTTGGTTGGGTATTGAAACGCAAAATGTAGTACATATGGGGATTCTTGTTTGTCATTTGATCAATTACGGTGGTTTTGATGAGGCATTGAAGAACAATCCAGGTAGTCATTTTGAGTTAGATTTTGAAGATAACAAGCGTTTCAAAAGAGTGTTTGTGGCTTTTCATGCATGCATTGCTGGTTTCAAATATTGTCGGTCATTGTTTTTTCTTGATGGAACATTTTTGAAAGGACAATACAAAGGAGTTATGCTTGCTGCAACGGGAAAAGATGGGAATGAAGGTAATTGTAAATATATAATTTTATCTAAATATGTGAATTTTCTATACATGTAGGAATTGAGTGAATGTGATTTTTCTCTGACACTTTGAATTTCTCTAGTTTTGGCCACTGTGTGGATTTTCTATGGTTGTGGCTACTGTGAGAATTTTCACTAGATTTTGGTCAGTGTGTGAATTTTCTCTGGATGTTGTCATTGTGTGAATTGTATCTGTAGGTGGTCACTAAGTGAATTTTCTCTAGATATTATGATTGTGTGAATTTTCTCTGTAGTTGGTCACTAAGTCAATTTTCTTTGGATGTTGCCAATGTGTGAATTTTCTCTAGAGTTGGGCACTAAGTGAATTTTCTCTGGATGTTGGCAGTGTCAAATTTCTCTAGTTGATTATTGTTCTAATTTTCTCTGCATGTGTATATCTAATATGCTTGTTCCTATTTGTTTTGTAGGTTTTTTTCCTGTAGCTTTTGCTGTTGTTGATGCTGAGAATAAAGACAATTGGTGTTGGTTTCTCGAACATTTATGTGGAGTATTAGGATCAGAAAGGGTGATAAGTTTCATATCAGATCGACATTGTGGTATTGTGGAGGGAATTGCTAGGTTTTTCCCTAACTGCTTTCATGGATTTTGTCTTGAACATCTAAAGAGAAATTTGAGGGATAAGTTGTTATGTGGAAACACAAATTTGGTTATGGAGACGATTGTGTTCAAGCTTTTAGAATGTGCATATGTTCCAACAAAGGCATCATTTCATTTCAAGTTAAATGAATTAAAAAGTGAGGGAGGAGACATTATGAGTGTTTTCTTGAGAAGTTTACCATATGAAAATTGGAGTGATGCATATTTTGTGGGGAAACATTATGGTGAGATGTATTCAAATGTTGCTGAGTTATTCAATTCATGGATACGAGAAGCTCGGCACTTGCCAATAAAAAATTGGTGGACATATTCGGTTGCAAATCATGAATATGAGGTCTGATAGGAGGCTGCTCTCTAGTAAATGGAATAAAGTTCTGTGTCCTCGTATAGATAGTGTATTGGAGAAGTCTTTTTTGGATGGGAGGACATGGAATGTGAGTTTATCATCTAATAATGTCTTTGAAGTGCATTGTTTTCCTTCAGTTATGGTTGATTTTGGGTTGAGAACTTGTTCATGCCGAAAATGGGTATCCATGTCAACATGCTGTTGCTGCAATTTTTAGGAGTAGAAAGAATTTAAATTCATTTGTTGAACCATTTTTTCATGCTGATATGTATCGTCAAGCATACTCGTTTTCGATTGGCCCAGTTGCAACTGTTGAAAAACCTCTATGTAGCATTGAAGATGCTATGATTTTACCTCCATTGAGCAAGAGACCAGCTGGGAGGCCGAAAAAGAACAGAATTGCTTCTACTGGAGAGTTTAAAAGGGTGATTAAGTGTAGTCGTTGTGAGAGTATTGGTCACCATAATAAGAGGACATACAAGGAACCTTTGTTAAATAGTTAAGGATTATACATTTTATTGATTGAATAATACATTTGATGATTACTTTGTGTATTTTGTTTTGTGAAATGTATTTTTAGACAGTGTATATAATATCAATCAAATTCATCCAGAGAAATTTTTCAATATCAGTTAAAGTGTGCATTGTGTTTGTTGATATATACTATAGGCAATGGGTTTGTAATACCTGTCAAATTCATCCAGAGAAATTTTCCTATGGCAAAGAAAATTCTCTGTGTATTGTGTTTTGAAGCTTCAAATTCATCCACATAAATTTGACAATGCAGAGAAAGTACTGTGTGGATTGTGTTTTTGAATTTAATAATTGTTTTGTACTAACACAGTACATTAGAGATTGCATGATCATATAAGCACCTTCTTTGGCACGATATGAGTTAAATTTCTCTGTGAATTTCTAGTAACTTCATATCAGTCATTTCAAGAAATGTGCACACCAGACAGAGCATACACAAAATTATTGCACTGAGTACAACCAAGAAACAAAATTAAGCTCTTTTGAAATTTCTCTGAGTTGAGAATTTCTCTGGACCAGGGAAGAATTTCTCTGGACTCACTTTAACTCAGAAATTTTTGTGAAAGCTAGAGAAATTTTCCTCACCAATCCAGAGAAATTCCTCCTCTCCATATCACTCAACCCAGAGAAATTCACAACTCAGAAATTCCATTTTCTGTCACCATTCGAATCCGTCAATTTCATCTGGAGAAATTTTCCACTATCAGAGAAAACTATCTGGGCATTGTGTTTTGAAATTTTCAATTCGTCCAATGAAATTTTCCAATGGCAGATAAAATTACTGTGCGCTTTGTGTTTTGTTGAGTTTGATGATTGTTTTGTACCAACACAAAGCATTACAGATTACATGATCATATAGGCATCCCCTTGGACGATACAAGTTAAATTTCTCTGTGAATTTCTGGTAATATCATACCAGAAATTTCTGCAGACAATTTTCTCTGTGTGGATTGTGTTGACAATCACAATAAAAATATATATATATATATATATATTTAACCATCGATAGGTATGAAATTTACATTAGTCGAAATAAAAAAAAAAAAAAAATTTACATTAGTCAAGAAAGGATATATACATATATGTCAAGCATCATCATTCCTTCAATGTATGAACAAAAAACTGAATGGTTAATACTGTATGGATATACATATATGTGAGACAATTTTCTCTGTGTGGATATGTACATTGTCTTCCTTTCACTAGTTTCATTATTACATTTTTTTGTTCTTCTTCTGGAGGCATTTCAATTGGTTCGGTCCATGACGGCCAACTTCGGTCACAAATCTCTCTATGAGTTCTGCCCTCATCAACCTTATCTCTTGTGTGGACAATTGAGCTGATAGGTTCATGCTTGCTATATTTTTCATTATATAGCAGACAAAGAGGCCACAATCAGACTGCATACAAATTATAGGTATGGTTTGTTTTAAGAAACATACAAATCAGATTATCTTAACTTGTGTTTTGTGAGTTTATCAATTTGAAAGAGGGTTGTGATTGACCTCTCTTTCAAGGCAAGCTTTAAAAAATTCTCCACATAATCTTGCTGCAAAAAAATAATTTTAAATAACAGAGAAATTTACAGACAAATCAATGGGATTCTATGAAAATTATCATCACATAAAGATTATGATGGATCAGAGAAATTTGCACTCGTTACCAATTGTTTTGCATCTTTGACATATTTGTCTTCTACATCATCCCTCCTTGGCCTCAGTGAGTTGTAGAACCTTTATAAATTGTCTTGTTTGTCCAGGACAAGCAAGGTCCAGTGATTTCCATGTGTGGACTTCTCATTACCTCCACCTCCATGCTGTTTCAATATGCTTGTCAAATAAGGACACTCGAAAAGCTTGATTTTCTGTCATCTTGATGAAATTCTGTGGTCAGAGAAAATCAAAAAATGGTTATGTTATGAGAAAGTTGAAATGACAGGAATTTAAGAAATATACACAGAGAAATTTTAAATGCACAAACTAGCCAGAGAAAATTAGACTAGTGACACAACTGGCTTCAAGAAGTATCTTAAGAAGAGAAAGTAGTAAGTAAATTCCAGAGAAAATCAAATAAAATAGTAGTAACATACTAAGCTCATGGATGTGAAAAAAAATGAAGTTGGTTGTTGTCTTTCTCTCATTTGGTCAGCCAAAAGGATCTCTCCATAGCCATCAATGACCTGAAAAATATGATTTATAATTGTAATATTGGTTTATAAAGGCTGATGGAACATTGCAGAGAAATTTTGATGAAAGACTTACATTGTTGGCAATTTCTTTTTGCTTTATTAGGTTTCCAATGTCTTCGAAGGTAATGAGATTCAACTCACTTGTCCAAATTAAAGCCCTACAAGATGACAAAGAAGGGATTTAATTGTTGTTAATGCAATATAAGTTTGTAATTTGTTGTTTGTTATCTTCTATTTTGTTTGTTGTACTTACTCAAGTCCAGACACATTTGATATGTGCTGCAAGATGTCTTTTACATGATCTTTTATCAATCTTGAAATCGGTAGAGTTTGTGGAAAGACCCAAGATTTTCTGATGTTTGTAGGTTGAGGCAAGACGTACGCATCAGCATCAAGTACTTCTTTGTCCTTCGTGGTTTGCTCAGTTTGCTTTGCAGCTTGTTTTGAAGCTCTAGTCACTTTCGCAACTTTGGGATATTGAAATTCTGGATCGTGCTGCTTTTCCTTCCTTTCTTTTGCCTTTAAATTTTTTATCATTGATGTCGGATCTTTTTTGACTGTAGACAGTGAAAATATTAGTAAAAGTGAAATTTCTCTGAAATAACAAATGATATTTCAATATGTAAATTTATTTGATTCAATATTTTCCAGTTACCATAGACTTTTGTCTTTTGTTTCGGTTGTTCTTTGTGTGCCATTTGTTCTTGTTGGGTTGTTGGTTGTTGTTCCACTTGCATTCCAACTATACACAGTGAAAATCAAACAAGCCCCAAAAATGAATAAGAAAATAGACAGAGAAAATGAAATGAGCAGTAGAAATCAATAGAAATAAGCGGCAGAAACTAATGTGTTCAGAGAAATATAACTTTCAGAGAAAATTACCAATGACAGAGAAAATTATAATAAATAGAAATTTCTCTGAGTTATGTTGACACAAGAACATGACTTTTTGTGGCTCAAGATTTTCACTGACCTTGTGGTTGAAGTTGTGTTGGTGTTCGGTATGGTTGTGTTGCTAGTTGGATGGATAGTTCTTGAACTTGTTCATGCAATTTAACATTTTTAGTTTCAAGCTTCGAATTTGAATACCTCAACTGTTGAATTGTTTTTGTATCGTCTTTTTTTGAACCTCCAACATCCTTAGTTTCATTTGGATTGTGCTGTCTCTTTCTTGAAGTTCTGAGTTAAGTGATGTCAAGGTTCTTATTGCAATATCCTTTTCAGCAAGTAATTCAATCCAATTTCTCTCTTCTTCTTTTTTAGATTGAGAAAGTGCCTTTAGTCTTTGACGTAGATCAGCAATTTGGGCATCCTTTGATTCCTCAGATTCTTGAGGCTGATGCATTGTTGAGCCACAAATGCTATCACGTTGTTGGTCCATCGGCTCATTACGTTGTTCTTCATCACTTTCCTCCTTGTTTTCTTCTTGCTGTTCATCTTCTTCTTCACTGTCTTCTTCTTTCTGTTCATTTTATTCTTTGTCTTCTGCTTCTATTTCTTCACTTTCTTCTCTGGCTTCTCTTCTCCACTGCTTGCTTGATCTTCTTGTCCATTGCTGGCTTCGTATTCTTCTATGTTGCCTTCTGCTTCTTCATTCCTCTTCTTCAGATGAATCTTGTAATGTCTCCTTGAATTTGACAATTGCCTTTTTTGATTCTTTCTTCGTCTTTTTACCAAGACAGAACTCCTCTGATGGGTTTTTGACTAGCTCCTTGTTATCTATCTGTAACAGGAGCTTTTATTAGAGAAATGTTACAAAATTCACTGAGAGAAAAAATTCAAATAAGGAAAATAAAATTCATCTAAATGATACTAATGGGAAACAAACTTCAGAGAAAATTGTATGGGCCAGAGAAAATTACAGACAAGGAGTTAATTTTATGAGGCAGAGAAAATTATGAAACAAGCAACATAATTTAGATATCAGAGAAAATCAATCAAGGCATATAAGTTAATGTTTGACTATAATTGTGTCAGAGAAATTTGGATTCCAGAGAAAATTCATTAGAAGGGTAGAAATAAACAGTGTTTATCAAAGATGCAAGGCACATAAGTTATGGGCCAGAGAAAATTACACACAAGGAGAAACAATTTTATGGGCCAGAGAAAATTATGAAACAACCAACATAATTCAGATATTAGAGAAAATCAATCAGGGCATATAAGTTAATGTGTTACAATTGTGGTCAGAGAAATTTGGATTGCAGAGAAAATTGATTACAATGGCAGAAATAAACCAGTTGGTACCAAAGAAGAAAACATAAATTGATAGTTCAGAGAAAATTGATCTTAATCAATCAATGCACAAGGAGGGAAACAAAGCAGTGGTCAGAGAAATTTTGGAATTTCACTGAGATTTCAGTAGCGATAGGAATCTAACCTGTCGAGGTGCAAGAGAGTGGACTGGTGTCTTCTGCAGCTGTTTCGTCAAGGTTTGCAGGTTCCACTTGGCACATCTTGGGAAGTCAGTTGTGTTACTGTCTTCCGAGTCAATGATAGTTGCATGTTCACATAGCCAATACTGTGATGAAAATTAAAGTAATAAAATTTTCTAAACGCACAAATTTGTAAGTATGATAACTGCAAATTTGAATGGATATTATACTTACCAGCAATGCAATGACACACCCCGTAACTTTTTCTGGAGTTTTGTGCAATGCCATGATAGAATCAATCAATGTTGATGTGATTGCTTCTGGCCAATCATACTGTTTCATTGATTCAAGAGGTTCCACATACTTTATAAAAACCCACCCTATTGAATTCCCACTTGTTGCAAAAAATAGGGTGAGACACAAGTACAATGTAACAATGATTGCTACATCTTTGAAGTCAGTTGGTTGCTTGCCTTTCATTGCTTTGACCAAGGCATTTTTAAGAACAGGACCAGTGAGCCTTGTGTCCTTTTGGAATCTTCTCCTTAGGAATGCAGATTTTGGCTTTTTAGAGTATCTTAATGACATGGCTCCTTTACCTCCTTCCAAACCAAAAATCAAGGTCATGTCATTTGTTGTAAAGGTCAGGTTCTTCTTACCAACTGTGAATGCTTTTGTTTTTTCATTGTAACATTGGATTATGGCAACTACATCATCATCAGATTTCCTAGATTTCTTTGGATCCATCCTTCCAGTGGTTAGAGCTTGGATCAAATACCAGAATGGGGTCTTTTGAAGCTCTACAAGTTGTTTGAATTGAATTTAAGTGTTTGAAAAAAGGAGACAACAGATGAGAGGTTGGATCGGAATTGAATGCTGTAGTGAGCTCTCTTTCTGTGGAGTTTAACAGGTTTTTTCCCCCTTGAGCTTGAGTCTTTTGAAGTTGGGGTACTCATCTGGATGCTAGTTGCTTCATCACCTTGGACTTGTGTGTTTTGGCGAGGAGTTTGTGGTGTTTTGCTGCTGGTTTTTGATCTTAGATCATAAGAAGACTGAGAGAGTTGTTCTTTCTTGCTTGGTGTTTCCAGTGTTTTGCTGCTGGTTTTTTATCTTAGCTCATAAGAAGACTGAGAGAGTTTCTGTTTTTGCTTGGTGTTTCCGGTGTTTGCTGCTTTTACGTTTTGCCATTTCTAGACAATGATTAAAACATAAAGATGTCAACATTAAATCCCAGAGAAAATTGAACATGCCAGAGAAAATTGGACATGTCAGAGAAAATTACAGATAAGGGAGAAAATTACAGATAAGAGAAAATTGGAGATGTCAGAGAAAATTACAGATAAGGGAAAATTACAGAAAATTGGACATGCCAGAGAAAATTGGACATTAAAAATTAAATGTCAGAGAAAATCAACAAAGCATCATAAACATGGGAGAGAAATTTTCAATAATTGTTAAAATTACATATAGAAGTAAACATACCAGAGAAAATGAATGACAGAGAAAAGTAAACATGGCTAGCCAAAGAAAATTTTCATTCCACAATTAGCAAGATAAAATAAACAAAGTAATGTAAACATGCCACTGAAAATTACACCACATTGAAACCAAGAATTGAACAAAATAAATATACCAGAGAAAAATACACATTCTAGAGAAAATTACACATTCTTGAAGAAATTTCCATTCCAGAGAAAATTTCAATTCATAATATTAAAATGCCAGAGAAATTTACATACACAACCAGAGAAAATTAACCATGATAGAGACACACAAGGAAAGAAAGTGGTGTGATGTGGTCAGAGAAAATTATAAATAACAGAAAAACTTAGACAGGCAAGAGAGTAATAGACATTCCAGAGAAAAATACATATTCTAGAGAAATTTACAAAGCAGAGAAATTTATAGACAAAATCACAGAAACATGTTCAAGAATAAAATCAAAATAGAGAGAAATAACTTTTTCTCAAAATACACATGTCAGAGAAAATTCAAAGAAGAAACATTCATTCCAGTCCATAATATTAAAATGCCAGAGAAAATTAAACATGATAGAGACACACAATGGAGAAAAGTGATGTGATGTGGTCAGAGAAAATTTAAATACCAGAGAAACTTAGACAGAGGCAGAGAGTAATAGACATTCCAGAGAAAGATAGACATTCCAATTAAAAATACATATTACAGAGAAATTTACAGAGCAGGGAAATTTATAGACAAATTAGAGAAACATGTTCAAGAATAAGATAAAACACAGAAAATTATTTTTTTCAAAATAACATGCTAGATAAAATTGAAAGAAGAAACATATATCAAGCAAAAATCAGAGAAATTCAAATGCCAGAGAAATTTACAGATAAAATCACACAAACATGTTCAGGAATAAGTTCAAAACACACAGAAATAACTTTTTCCAAATTCAGGTAGCTTTTTATTACGAAATTGAAACCCTAATTTATAGAAGGTTAATATAAAATGCTATTAACTGTGTTTCCAGAGAAAATCTAATTGTATTGTAGAAAAACTTACCAGAGTTAGGATGAAACTTGAATGACGAGCTGATATGGCCTGAGATGCAGATGTGATGTGACGAAAATGGACTGAGATGACAATGAGTAGTGAAAACGAAGCTCTAACGAAGGTCAGAGAAATTTGTGAGGAAGGAATGGGAATGATTTTTGCAGAAAATAACGAAGCTCTAATGTCGATGGTGAAGATGATGTTGTAACCCTAATTTTGCTGTTCTTCTGTTCGTGAAGATGCTGGATGCTTGGAATGGAACTCAGACATCAGAATGAGTTTCGTTTCTGTGTTGATTTTGGCAAGGGTATTTTGGTCCACAAAATAATTAAAAACGCGCGCCAAGTTGTTCAGGGACCTGATGCATCACTCTTTTTTTTGGTGTCCTTTATCCTCTAAATTATTATTACTAGGGACCTTAAAAAAAATTCCCCTAAAATAAACCTTCATTATATTCTACCCTTTAAAATAAAATTTTGGTAACATATTATTTTACGCTTGTGATCTTAATCTCAGTAGAAAAATAGTAAACTATTAATAGATACTAATAGTTAGACTTAATTCTTATCGAATCATATTAAAAATAAGTCTTAATAAAATCGTCGTTCAAAATAATTTTTTATGATAATTTTTTACATATGTCGCTAAAAATTGATATTTAGTGACTTTTTTGTCATGATTTTTATAAATTGTCGCTAAAACTTATAATTAGTGACGTTTTTCTATGACTAATTTTTTAAATTATCGTTGAAAGTTAAAAAATTGTAACTTTTTTTGTGACAATTTTTTAAAATTGTCTCTATAATTTATAATTAATGATATTTTTGTGACAAAATTTTTAAACTATCCCTAAAAGTTAAAAAAATTGTTAATTCACTTATTATTGTAGTTAAGAGACAAGTGATAATCCACGTTATATACATTATATTTTTTATATTGTGTATTATATTGATAATACCACAAAATAATACAAGAATAGCTAACAATTTTCCAACCCACTATGTTCTTGTGCTGAGTCCTTGTGGCTAGGATGGCATGGGATCCTACCCTATGAATGTCCATGGAAATCCGACCCTATATATGAATTTCCCTTCTTTCTTTTGTTTTGAATAATGCTAAGAATCATGAAAAGCATATCATGAAATATATCATGAAGATTTTCATCATCTTGATTTATGTGAGTTTATTATATGTGCAATCAAGATGTGTGAGAATCTTTAATGATCATCTTCTTGATATTTTTTCCCTGATCCTTAACATTATTCGGAATTAATATCCTCCCCATTAACCCCCACTGCCATCCCTACTTGTGGCTAACTAGTTTGATGGCATCTTGAATGAGCAATCTCACGTTCAAGTATGAAGAACCCCCTTCGTCCATTGCCTTCTTTGCCATCTCCCCAAATACTCTTGCCCTTCTTCTTGTGTCTTCTCCTTCTGTTCCTCGACTCATTACTTTCTCCACAGCAGCCCTAACAACCTCCCTCTCCACTGACTTCTCACACTCGTCTTCCGCAAACATGCGCCCAACCGTCTGAACGCCAACACTCACTCCGATCTCCAAAAGCTGCACAACTAGCTTCTCATTCAAAAACTGCTCAGCGAACATAGGCCACGTTATCATCGGCACACCGGCACACACCCTTCCAGCGTCGAATTCCACCCGCAGTGTTCAAAAAAGCCCCCACAGCCAGGTGCGACAATATGAGATTTGCGGTGCCCAGCCTCGAATCAGAAGCCCTCTTCCTTTCGTTCTTTCCTCGAATCCGTCTTCTTCCACCCACTTCTCTATCTCCGCCGCCTTGTATCCGCTTCTTATAACCCACACAAATGGGCGTTTCGAAGCCTCTAAACCTAAACCTACCTCAATTAACTGAGCCAGTGAGAGGCGAGTGACGCTTCCAAGGCATGCGTAGACCACGGAGCGTGGCTCTTGCTCATCGAGCCACATCAAACATTGGTTTTCGTCGATGCCGGCCTTGTTTCCTCTCTGGCTTATCCAAGTTGTCTTTGTTGCACAACGACAGCGGCCCAACGCACCAAACTTTATCTCCTCTCACCTTTCGAAACTCGTCGACATATCTCGGTTCCAGCTCTTCAAAACTGTTAATCACCACCCCATATGCTTCAGCTTCGGCAGCTTGTATTCGATTCCGAATATCTTGCTCTTCTGGTGAACTTGGATTGACAAACATAGACAACTGAGCTTTTGTTAGCTCAATTCTATCAGGCTAGCCAGGAAGTTCGAACGGCTCTGACTCGGAAAGATTCTCATAATCTTTAAAATTTTCTAAATTGTGTGCGCATAAGAGAGCGAGGCAGTTCATTCCATCAAAAAGAATTCTCGGAATTCCAAACTTACGAGCAGTGTCGCCTATCCATGCAATATATTTATCGGCTATTAAGCAACTGGGACATGGCTCGAGCGTTTCAAACAACTGCTCGAATGGTTGTTGCAACATGTCGATGCCCTTGTGGAATTTCATCATTAGGTGTAGAGAGTGAATAGCATCTACAGTTTCGTAGCCCTCCGACAGCCCGGCCTCCACTGACGGGAACCGGAGAGAGAGAAGGCGGAGGGGGAGGCCCGATTCGACCACACGGTCGATGATGGGGCGGAACCTGGAGGCAATGACAGGAGTGGTGACGACTGTGACAGTCACCCCTTGTTGTGCCAATAATTTGGCCAAGTCAATCATGGGGATGAAGTGGCCTGGCGCCATTAAAGGTACTAAAATGAAGTGAAGCTGCTGGTGGTTCTGTAAAGCCATTGGAGCTTGGGGGATTGGTGGTGGATGGATTGGCTATGTAGAATTTATACAGCTTTGTCCCAAAATTGGGTTTAAAAAAACAAAACAAAGACCTCATTTATCGATGATTCTTATATTAGGTGGTTGTTTAGAATGATTTATATAAGGTTAAGTTTGGCATCTATTAAATAATATAAAAAGTCAAAAAGTCAGTATCCTATTTAAGTCACATCATCTTATTTAAATCACATCACCTCTCTAACACATCACATCAAACCCAACTCAAACCCAACCCATATAAGCCAATAAGTCAAAAAGTGCACTTTTTTATAACATCTCAAACCAATATTTTTTGATTTTTTGATTAAAAAAAGAGAGAAAAAACTATGTATGTTTGGGATAATTTTTTGACTTTTTACGAAAAAATGTGTATTAAAATATTGTAACAAATATCAAAATTACCGGATTGCCCT
Organism: Camellia japonica; assembly: GCA_030407325.1. Lineage (NCBI taxonomy): Eukaryota > Viridiplantae > Streptophyta > Magnoliopsida > Ericales > Theaceae > Camellia > Camellia japonica. The sequence continues at coordinate 71,381,945 of JAPPVO010000017.1, read as the reverse complement.
TCCTGACACATGCAGCAACACTGAGCTGGCTTTCCGTGCATTTCAATTATTTATTTTTTTTATGGTAATTTGTGGCTTACATTGTGCCACGTCATTGCATTGAGGGGAAATTCAATGCAGTATTGAGCTGCACTGTTTTCTTTGTTTTTTTTTTTTTTTTACCCCCACAGACTTCCTGTCCAAATAAGGTAAATAGTATGATTTTTTTTGTTTTTTAGTGATTTTTTTAGCTTTTTAGCTTTTGTAAGACCATCTCCAACGCTGTACCAAATCTGATATCAAATTTGAATTTTGATAAAATGATACTGTTCATTGTCCAACCGTTCACCAAAGCTGGCACCAAAATGAGATTTCACCAAATCTTTCATCAGATCGACGAGGAAGAAATAAATTCACCAAACACTGTTACGGACCGTTGGAGGGGACCCGGGTCGACCAACCGGTTGCCCGGCCGGTTGACCAACCGGTCAACCAGTAAAAGGTTCAAACAGTTCAGCAAAAAATTCAAAAAATTCAAAAAAAAAAAAAAAATTTTTGCCTAACCGGTCGACCGGCCGGTCGTCCCGAAAAAGTTCAAAAAATTCAAAAAAAAAAAAAAAATTTTGGGCAAACCGGTCAAGCGGCCGGTCGACCACCGGTTGTCCCGGGACAAATTTGATGAATGGTGAACCGTTGGAGCATCTGTTATCAAATTTGATGAAATGGATGCTTTTTGAGTCAGATTTGGTGAAAAATTTGAGTAAGCGTTGAGATGCTCTAAGTGTTGTCAAACCAGCCTTAAAGTCTTAACATTATTTACTATGTTTTGTTTAATTTTTTGAATTTAATTTTCAAGAAATTGAGTTTATATTTTTTTGTATTTTTTATTTTTACTGAATATTTTTAAATTTGAAGTAATTTTTTTTACTTTTTTAGATACACCTTACTTAGATGTATCTAAAAAATAAAATATTTTTAAAAATCAATAAATACACAAAAACGAAAATGTATTAAATTTTCATTTTTTGTATTTTTGGTATTTTGTGAATTTTTTAAATATTTTTTTTACAAATATTATACTTTTTAAGTGTATTATATTAGGTGTAATCTAAAAATTAAATAAATTATTTAAAATATTAAAAAAAAACAAAAAACAAAAAAAATTTAATGTTTTTGTAAAGTGAATCCTTGGTTCGAAAACCAGACAAGCTGATTACTTTTTTAGGCCTCGCTTAGGAGAAGTTACTGGTTGGTTTTGGGGCACCGTCATGTGGTGCCTCAATAGGGTTGTGAGGCCTCGTTTGTGAACTATATATTTTAGTTACAAAGTTAAAAAGTCATTATAAGTTGCTACATCACTTTCTTTACTTTTCTGCACATCTTTTTATAAAAAGTTAAAAAATTACTAAATTAGTATGTTCTTAAACAAGGCCTGATTGGTAGAGGAGATGAGATCTATACATTTATGTTAAGTGATTGAGAAATATAAAAAAATATAATAAATTATAATTTTTAAGAGATATGATCACGTAACGCCCTTGGAGCATGCCAACAATTTTTCCTCACTTAGATGGGGACACTCAATTACGTACTAGAAATTATCAAGTTGCTCAATTATTTTGTACTAGTCCTGATCTGGTCATTCAAAATACGAGATCCCATCTCAATTTTTTTTTTAAAGTAGTGTTATTGGAGTGATTTTTATATGTGAATAGAATATATTTATTTAATATTTTAATTATTATGATTGGTGAAAAGTAGTAAGATGTGAGTCATATTATTAAGTGTTTAGAAATATTAGAAGATATATATTTGTAATTGATGAAAAATAATACCACTTGATATTTGACTTAGGGTTATTTTGGAAAGATATTATAATCAGCTTTTTAGTGAAAAGTTATTTATAAGTAGTTTTTTTTATGAAAAAAAAGTGGGTTATAATCTGAAAAGTGGGTTATAATCCACTTCCCAAAATAAGCCTTATAAACTCACATTTTCAATCTTTTATTTGACTTATAATAATATAAAAGGAGGGATAGACCCTACAAAACAATGTAATAATAAATTAAAAATTGACATGTGATCTGTCACATCAGATCACATCATTATTGATAGAAATTTTGGAGTGATTTATGATTTTAAATAAGTATATTTTTTAATTTTTTATTAAAAAAATATGTAAAAAATAAAAAAAATGAGTAAAAAAATATAAAAACTGTTGATAAATATTGATTAATATACGATCATGCTACGTAGCTCGAATGTCGCGGCTCAAAATGTGGCTCGACATCAAAACGACGTCGTTTTGGTGTCGATTTTGTTTTGTTTTTTTTTTTTTCTTTCTTCCCTAGTTTTGCAGAACGAAAGAAGAAGAAGAAAGGAGGAGGGAGAAGAAGAGAAGGGAGGAGGAGGAGGAGGAGGAGGGTGGAGGAGGGGGAGGGCCATAAAACCGATTTTGAGGAGGAGGGAGGCTGGCAGACGACGGTAGTGCTGCGACATCGGGCGGGGCTGCGACGGAGGAGGAAGCAGAGGCGACGGCGGGAGCTACGACGACGGCGGGAGCTGCGACGCCGACCTTCTTCCTCTCCCTGCCCTTCTCTTTCTCCTCTCCCTCTCTCCCTCTCCCTCTCCCTCTCCCTCTCTTCCTCTCGAGCCATTTTCGAGCCTGGTAACTCCAAGCTACCAGGCATTTTCCATTAATATAATCCAACTAATTGCATGTATAAATAAAAAAAAAAAAAAAAATATTTTTTTAATGAATGCCCAACCTACTTTGTCGGCCATGATAGGCTTTAATGTTAGTGATGTAAGGGCCTACATCAGCATATTAGATTTTTTGTACATAAATATTTGGATGCCATGCAAGCCATTGTAATATCTCAATTGAATTTTTGTACATAAAGAACTTGTTTGGGGAGAAGATTTGAGCTAAAATAGTTTATATAAGATAAAATAGGTTATTTTAATTAAATAGAATAAAATGTTATATTTAATTCAGAATGATTTTACTTTTTTTTTCATAAAAGTTAGAAAAGTCAAAAAGCCTATCTTAAACGAGACTTTTTAACCTCAGGCTAAAATAACCAAAAAATTAAAAAATCAACTCACATCCCAAACGAGCTCAAAATATGTGGATACATCCCTATTGTCATGTCTCGTTTGGATTAGAGTGTTGTTTTTGCACGACACCCTCCCACAGCCATCAGATAAATCTAAGAGAAAAAAATGCTATGGTCGATAATTAGAAGTGTAAAAAATGGCCCGCGGTCTAAGATGGGTCCGGTCTGATTAGGCCTAGGCTGAAGCCCAGTTCAGGACCGTGTGCCTGGGCCATCATTTTGAAACTTGACCCACCTAGGTCGGCCCAAGACCCACTCAAAGCCCGGTCCAAGGCCTAGCCCGCCCGAGGCCCAGTGTGATTTTCGGTAGAAAAAAATAAAATTTTGAAGAAAAAAATTTTAAAAAAAAAAATTTCAAGCCCTGCCCAAGCCCGAGCCCAAGCACCGACTCGGCCCGCCCAAGGCCCGAATACCCCCTGGGCCTGGGCTTGGGCCTGGGTCTAATTTTTTTGGGCCGTAGGCCGGCCCAACCCGGTCCAAATTTTGGCAGGAGCCCGTGAGGCCCAACATTGGCCTACCCGAGCCAGCTCCGAGTGGGCTAGGCTAAATTTACACCCCTATCAATAGCATTTATGTTTTATTGGTTTATGTTTAAGAAAGTGTTATAAATTAATTTTATTTATTTTAAAAAATTATAAACATCCGAAATAAAATGTTTAAAAACAATTTAAAACAAAAATCAAAATACGTGTTTGTGTGTGTGGACATATGTTTGTGTATATATATAATATATTAAGGTTGGAGATTTTAAATTTTAGCTAAAAAGTTAAAATATTATTATAAATTGTTATATCATTTTCTCTATTTTTTTACATATTTTTATAAAAAAAAATCAAAATATCAATTAAAATAGTCAATTCTCCAACGAGACCTAACTTAAAAATTAATGCCCTACATCAGATAGATGGTATATAAAATGTAATAAAAAGAGGGACATAAATCTTCCAACAAGAATGATTATAAATACATAATCAACTACATAAAACATAAGGGAGTGATTATAAATACATAATCAATTACATAAAATATAAGTAGACTCCATCATATAATATGTATGGTTAAAATTATTTTTTAATTAATTTTAAGGGGACTTACGTGTAGGTTTTAATAAGTAAATTTATTATTTAATAGGTTATATGATAATTAATGGCATTTTTATCAAATACTATGAAAAAACGTCACTAATTGTTAATTTTCAACGACAGATTGAAAATTTTGATATAAAATGTCACTAACTATAAATTTTAGCAACAATTTAAAAAAAATCGCCACAAAAAAAAAAAAAGTCATTAATTTTCAATTTTCAGCGACAATTTGAAAATTTTGCCACAAAAAAAAGTCACTAATTATAAGTTTTAGCTACAATTTATAAAAATTGTGACAAAAAAATACTAATTGTCAATTTTTAGAAATATATGCAAAAAAAATAGTCACAAAAAATTATTTTAGCAACAATTATCCTATAATTTATTTTTAATAGAATTTGATGATAATTAAATTTAACTATTAAGACCTATTAATAATTTATCTTAAATTTTATGATCAATTTTGTGCCCATAACCTTATTGTTAATCTTCCAATATATTGGACTTCAGTCAAACTAAACAATTGAGGAATTTAATAATAATACTAAGGGCACCACTTCTCTTCAGTTGAGTTTTTTAATTGGACTATCTTGTTAGAGCTCTGGGGCCGCCACGAAACTTATATTGATGATCCAAATTGTTAAATATGTAGAATTCATCGAGTAGTTCATCCCTATAAAAAAATTACATTGATCAGATATCAATAGTTATTTGATCAGATCACATTTATGTCAACAATTTATTTTTAAAATCATAATTACCGTTAACACAAATTTGATCTGATCAAGTGGCTATCTATATTCGATCAACGTGATTTTCTATAAAAATGAAATACTTGACGAGTCCTAATTATTGAATGGTTGGGATTATAGATATAGACTCTATAGTGGATTTATAAATTCAGATAACACACTCTAATTTGATTTTAAATTGAAGAAAAAAGCTTGGGCCTAATACCAAATACCAGAGTAAAGAACATCAAGTGCAATAAAAGGCAGTTTGCAAGTACAACGAACTCAATAAAAAAATGTTGAAATTTGTTTCCAAGTAGTTTCAAAATAGGAAAATGGCCCGGCCTAGAATGCACACCATATACAATCTTATTACAAAATTATATAAATTTTTACAAATTTACATAAGTAACATTGTAAAAATGTGTAGGTTGAATACAAATTTATGCAAGTTCGTGAAAGCTTAAGACTTATACTAATTTGTATTCAACTTACGCATTTTATGGGATCACTTATGAAAGTTTATAAATATTTAAGTAATTTTGTAGTAAAGTTACAAATAGTGTGCATTGGTGGATTTTTTTAATTTTTTATTTATTTAGTCTCTGACTTTATTTATAAACCACAACCAAAACTAATACCAATGTAAATACTTCTTTTGAGTTTATATTTTGAACCCAATTTAAAAACTTGAGGTTCTCAATTTAGAAACTAAAAAATTTGTCAAACAAAGTTTCTATGATTATTTTTTAAATTTTCATAAATATAATATATATTTTTTTTTGTTACCATTATGTGTGATTAGCTATGCGGCTCGTCATGTACTTAGATAATATAAAATGGTAAAGAAATTTTGTGATAAATATACTAGCATTGCTTAATCCAAAATTACAATCTATTTTAATTATTTTGAACATAAGTCGAAAATATTAAAGATACATAAAATATTATAAATAATCACGAAGTTGCAAGTGGACAATATTTTCGCTTATGAAAATGTCTAGTACGTGATCTAGTTTGTCATTTTCAGTGCTTTCAAGAGGGGGAATTTCTTTTTTTGGTATGAATCAAAATAGTGTGATAGATAAATAAATAAATAAATACAAATTATAAAAAAATGTAGAGTTCAAGTGATTTTGTGATTGGATACAAGTAAAAAGTTATACTTACATCTTTCCATATTTGTGAAAAAAAAAAAAAAAAAAAAATTCTCCCACTTGAGTATAATTCCACCTTTCGAAAAAACACAAACAAAAATAAATTTTGAAGATGAAACTAAATAAAAAGTGGATTCATTAATTGAAATTGGACCCCAAGAGCTAGCAGAGACCTCTGAAAATAGTGAAAATACAGTCGATTTAGACAACGTGTGGTCATATTATTTGAAGATGAAACTAAATAAAAAGTGGATTCATTAATTGAAATTGGACCCCAAGAGCTAGCAGACACCTCCGAAAATAGTGAAAATACAGTTGATTTAGACAATGTGTGGTCATGCTACAATTGGGCATATGAGTTACGTTTGTGATTAGAAAGAGTACCAAAATGTGGCCCTCTAGAAGAACCCAATAATTTTCCTCCAATAATTGTTGAATGGAAATTCTATGACAATAGTTCTATGAACTAAAACAAAAACAATCCCAAAAAGTCTAGAATTTGAAATTAAGGCCTCGTTGGAAACATGTTATTTTAGTAATTTTTTAGCTTTTTAGTTTTTTAGCTAAAATATAAGGTAAAAAAAACTAGTATATTTAGAATGATTTTTTGATTTTTTACGAAAGATGTACAAAAAGTAGAGAGAAAGGGGAATATTTGATTTTTTAATAAAATTATAAATTTTTTGATTTTTTTGATAATTTTTTTACTTTTAAGCTAAAATATTCGCATCCAAATGAGGCCTAAATGTCTAGATTCATTGATAGTATAGTCTCACGTAGCAGCCTACTTCAAAGTTGAGACTTTTAAGGGAAAAAGAAAAAAGAAAAAAGAAAAAGAATAACATTCTAATTAATTAACTTATCAATGCAGTCAGTAAATTTTTTGATAAATTGAGAAAGCTACCTAAACTTATTGTTCCTATTTAAATGGTGTTTTCTTGTTAAATAGTGTCATAACCAAGAAAAAGAGTGGGTAATACCATTTATTATCTAGGGGTGCCGTACCAATTAAAAAAGCTAGGGCTATCTTTAATAAAGAATTGTATACTAGATTGAAAGTGTCATATATTAATGCAGTTAATTGGTAATTTCTTTTTCATCATATATCAATGCTTAGTAAATGTAAAATTGTTATTTTTTTTAATCATGAGATTTTGATAGTATCTTGCTACTCATAAGAGCTATAGCATTTTCAATGCAAGTATCACATTGATAGCATTTTTTTCAATGTAACTATCACATTTCATTATTTGGCTATTAAGTCACAATTCACGACTTGTAGGACTTGCGTGACACGACTTTACAGGTACACTTTTCACTTTTACGTACTGAAATATGCCAGTCTTATCTTATTTGCATAAAAAATAACATCGTTCACAGGCTCGCAAACTATAAATTTCGAAGTATTTATCTAAAATTTATTCAGAAATAAAAATTAATGATTTAAATTCATTTCACTTATAGAATTAATATTTTATCAATTTAATCTCCACCACTGATATCCTGATAAATTTTGGGACATATTTCTGGACCCCAGCGTTTTTGTTTTCCTTTGGTATAGCAATGTTGAGTTTGGGGCACCATCCATCAAATCAATCTCTAAATAACCAAAAATAAATAAATAACTAAATGTTGATTAGTATTGATTAAAATTAAATGTAAAAAATGAGGTAAGTTTTCATGCTTTTGTTTACTATGAGTACTAATTTTACTGGTCATAATGTGATCCAGCTTGTCACATAGTATGATTTACTTATCAAATTTTTTTGACACTTGATTTGTTGAAACTACTATTGATGCATCATATTGATGGACCTGTCCACGACTCACGGATAAACCACCAAGATGATGATATCGTCTCTTATGCATCATTCCTCGAGAGATTATGTTGATTAGGAAGATCACATGGTTATATACTTATTTAATGGTATTCTCTTAATTTTTCATCATTTCTTTATTTGTAGGGCCATACAATTTTTAAAGAACTTGTTATTGATTGAACGCCGTGAATATGAAATTTTGGAAACACTTGGTAAAGGTTATAGGGATCCCTATCCCAAACTTTCTCGTTCACCTATGTCAATTTATTCATTATATATGTTAGAATGGTTGAAAGAAATATGATAATTGTATATCTGTATTATATTAAATTGAATTGAATTGAATACAATAGAAGAGCATGTATTTATAGGCTGAATACAAACATAGATAAGTATAGAAAGAGATAGAGATAGAGAGAGATAGAGATACAAGAAGATAGAGACAAGTTATATCTACAATACAAGGAGATAAATATAAATCTAAATCTAATATATACATTAACAGCCCCCCTCAAACTCAAGATGAGTAAGCATCAACCAACTTGAGTTTGGAAACTAGATCAAAGAAACGACTAGAAGGATGAACCTTGGTGAAAATATCAACTGGTTGATCAGCAGAAGAAATAGGAAGAAGATGAATAGTGCCACGTGTAACATGCTGTCGAATGAAATGACAATCAATCTCAATAAGTTTGGTGCGATCATGGAAGATATCATTGTGAGAAATTTGAATGGCACTCTGATTGTCACAATAAAGAGAGGTGGCACCAAGGGAAGAAACACCCATATCAACAAGGAGCCAGCAAAGCCATAAAAGTTCCTGAGTAGTGTCAGCAAGAGTGTGGTATTCAGCTTCAGTACTAGAGCGAGCAGTGAGGGACTGTTTCTTACTTCGCCAAGTAAGAAGAGAATCCCCTAAGAAGAAATAGAAACCCGTGGTGGAGCGTCGATCAGTAGGATTCCCAGCCCAATCAGCATCAGAAAAGGCACAAAACTTAGAGAAGAGTGAGCAGTGTAGTGGAGTCGATGGAACATAGTGCCTTTAAGGTAGTGAAGTATGCAAAGTAGAGCAGTGTAATGCAGAGTGCGGGGAGCCGACATGTACTGACTAACAAGATGGACATCATAGGCAATGTCAGGACGAATCATTGTGAGATAGACAAAACTACCGACCAGTTGGCGATAAAGAGTAGCATTAGAGAGAATATCCCTGTCTAGAGGAGTGAGACGAGTCTGAGGATCAATTGGAGTAGAGGTAGTCTTACAATCAGTAAGACCAGCACGTGCTAGAAGATCGGATGCATATTTGGCTTGTGACAAATAATAACCATTGGAATCATGAGAGATTTTAAGCCCTAAGAAATAATTAAGAGTACCAAGGTCCTTCATCTCAAACTGACGATTGAGAAATTGTTTGAGGCTAAGAATACCAGCCACATCATCATCGATGATAATCATATCATCCACATAAAGAAGAAGAAGAGTGGTGCCATAAGGAGTAGTCCGAACAAATAGAGTGGAATCATATGAGCTAGAGGTGAAACCGAAGTCATGGATGATGGAACTGAATTTTTCAAACCAAGCTCGTGGGGCTTGCTTGAGACCATAGAGAGCACGCAGTAGTTTGCAAACCTTATGAACCGAACCAGCAGACCCAGGGGGAGGTTGCATGTAGACTTTCTCAAGAAGATCACCATTAAGTAAGGCATTTTTGACATCCATCTGAAAGAGATCCAGTGGCGAGCAGCGACAACAGCAAGTAAGCTATGCACAGAGGTAAGCCGACCAACCGGAGCAAAAGTCTCTTCATAATCAATGTCATATTCCTGGGTGAAGCCCTTTGCCACAAGACGGCCTTTGTAGCGCTCAATAGAGCCATCAAAATGGATCTTGATTTTGTATACCCATCTGCAGCCAATCGCAGTTTTTCCAGGAGGAAGATCAATCACATCCCGGGTATGTGTTTTGTCTAAAGCCTGTAATTCATCAGTCATAGCTTGTTGCCAAAGAGAATTAGTACAAGCCTCACGATAGGAGGTAGGTTCATAAGTAGAAAATGCAGTAGACCCAACAATATAATCATGAAGATGAACAGGTAGTTGAGTTACCCGATGTGGATGACCGATGAGAGGAGGATCTAGTAGGGTGATATGAGACTCAACGGGACCATCAAAGAGAGTAGTCGGGACAGGATCAGGTATAGGTGTAGGTGTCTCTAGAAAGGAGGAACCTGCATCAAAGGCATTAGAAAAGAGATCGATAGAAGAATTAGTAAACAGAATGAAAGTAGAAGATGATGATAAGTGGAACAAGGATAAGGATGAAAACATTTTATGCTCCCAGAAAATCACATGACGAGAGACACGAAGACGTTTAGAGATAGGATCCCGGCAACAATAGCCTTTATGTTCAATACCATACCCAAGAAAGCAACATAGACGAGAATGGGGTTCAAGTTTGGTGTGTTCATGAGGTTGTAGGAGAACAAAGCATACAGATCCAAAAACCTAAAGATTTGTGTATGGAGGAATAGTGCCATGTAAACGTGCATAAGGAGTTTGGTTATGGATAGTAGGAGTGGGAACACAATTGATCGTGTAGACAGCAGTAAGAGCAACTTCCCTCAAAAAATATTCAGGACACAAGGAAAAGATTAGAAGGGCTCGAGTAGTGTCAAGAATATGCCTATGTTTCCGTTCAGCACGACCATTTTGTTGGGACATCCCAGCACAAGAACGATGAGGCTGAGTACCGTGATGCTGAAGGAATGAGAGAAAATCAAGATCCCTATATTCCATAGCATTATTACGTCGAAAAATTTTAATGGTTTTAGAAAATTGGGTTTGGACCATACTTGCAAAATTGTAATAAAGTTGTTTGAGTTCTGATTGACTTTTCATGAGAAACAACCATGTAAAACGTGAAAAATCATCAACAAAGGCAACAAAGTAACGTGATCCCCCCATAGTGGTAGTAGGTGATGGTCCCCAAATATCAAAATGTATAAGATCAAATGGTGCATGAGAAATAGAAGTACTTGCATTAAAGGATAAAGCAGGTTGTTTTGCAAGTTGACAAGATAAACAATCCAAAGTATCGGGAATGACATGACCTAACTAACCAGTAGAAACTAAAGATTTTAATCGACTAACAGAAATATGTCCTAAACGACAATACTAAATATTAAAAGGAGACATGCTGGAAGCAAATATAGGAGCAACTATCGGGGTGGAGTCTGGAACATGAAGATGAATGAGCTCATAGAGACGTCCATGCTTACGGTCGATCCCAAAAGTCTATCCCGTTTGAGGGTCCTATACCAAACAACCATTAGTAGAAAATGTGACAGTTAGACCAAACTCAATAATTGACTAATAGAAATAAGATTTAAAGTGAGAGCAAGAATAAGATAAACATTTGATGAGGATAGATGAGAGGTGGAAATAGAACCAATATGACTTACAAACATAAGATAACCATCAGCAGTATGAATGAAGGGAATATGAGGAGAGGAAAAAATAGAAGAAAATAGGGTAAAACTCGAAGTCATATGATTGCAACATGCTGAGTCAAAATACCAGGGAGATGCACCTGCAGTCACAGATAGAGCAGTAGAAGGAGGTGTACCAAAGGTGGTGAGAAACTGTTTGAACATAGCTTCAACATCAGTTTAGGAAAAGACAAGAGCGGCTGGATCTAAAGGCTCAGAAAATTCCTTAGAGGTAATAGTAGCAGTGCGATAAGCAGACAAAAATCTAGACTAATTCCCAAGACGTTGTGAATGACCTCGTGATAAAGTCCCACGAGTAGTAGATGAACGGTCTGGATTGCGAAAACAATCTTGCTGCAGATGACCAGGACTAATCTTGTTGCAATATCGACAGGATCTGACTGGGCAATAAAGCCGAAGATGAGTAGAAGGAAGGCCCCGATTCTGACAATAATTGCAAGTAGTGGGCGGCTGGGCGGTTGGTGCAGAGGAACTCAGTGATTGGGGAGTGGCAAGAACTGTATCCACATGATAAGTCTTTAGAGGGCCAAGACGAGTCTCCTCGGATAATAACTCAGAAATAGCCTGCTCAAGAGTGGGCAATGGAGTGCGATGAAGCAAAGATGTACGCACAGGCTCAAATTGGGTCGTGAGAGCCATGAGAAACTGAACTAATCATTGGTGATTACGATACTAAGTGAATAAAGTAGCATCTTCAATATGAGGCCAGGTGGGTTCAGAAAGAGTGAGCTGGTCCCAAATAGAATATATATGTGAGAGGAAGTCATTAACAGACTGACCAGGCTCATGACGAAGACGATGAATTTGACTTTGAAGTTGATACTGATGAGCAAGACCAGTCGTCTGATAACGTTCTGTCAAAAAATCCCAAATGTCTTTGGCAGGAGTAGTCACAGAGTCGAGTTGAAAACGACCAAATTGTAAACTAATAGAGGTAACAGAAGTATTCCGAAGCCAAGTGATGATCTTGTAATTCTTACTGTTCCAGTCCTTCAAACGGTCTACATATATGGCAGCCATTTCATGAACCTCTTTCACTGGTTGAACCACATCCCCAGTGATAATACGCCAGAGTTTCTTCCCTTTCAAAAAACCGGACATGGCTTGGGCCCATAACACATAGTTGGAGCCGTCAAGGATAACAGAGATTAGATGTGAAGCATCATGACGATCCATAATGGTGGTTCGATGAAGTAAAATAGAGAAAAATAGTGCTATAGGAGCAAAAATCAGCTAAACAGAGCGTACAGTGAGTTCGGAAGGTCAAAAATAGCTGGAAAAAGGGTCTAGTGTGTAAAGACAACATCAGCAAAGGGTGCGACACACGATAGGAGAGGGAGACGCAGCGCATAATAGCAGCGAGGACACGCAGCGCACCACGGCAGAAATCGCGCACACAGGTGCACGGTAGTAGGATGGCGCACGCGGTGCAAGGTAGTAGGACAGCGCACGCGGGTGCACGGTAGTAGGACGGCACACACGGGTGCACGGTAGTAGAACAACGCACGCGGATGCACTGAGGGACGCGTGTTAGGTGCAAAAAACGCCGCTATAGGTGCAAAAAATGTCGCCAATTCTTTTTGTGACGTTTAGTACCAAATGCCGACAACGCGGCCGTCACTATAGCTTTATGGCGTTTAAAAAACGTCACTATAATAGTGTAGGCAGCGTTTTTAAAAACGCCGCCAAATGTCCTGCCCTAATGGTACTGTGACGTCACTATGGTTTTAGCGACGTTTTTTAAACGCCATCATATCTTTTTTTATTTTAAAAAACTAATTGTTATAACGGCGTTTTTAGAAACGCCATCATATCTTTCTTTTTCTTTTTTTAAATTATGCTAATTTTATGTGATTGAACTAAAAAAATACCTGTATTAAAACTGAAAAAAATAGCACTAACATGAAATAATAACTCCTATTCAAATAGCAAATGCAACATTAATTCATTTTCCCATTCAATTTAATATCCAATCACCATTAACCACAAAATAACATATCCACAAATCATGTTGTAATATTAACCACAAAATAGTATATTAACAAATCAATCAGAGGCTATGTCAAAGTTCTAAATTGGTATTTTATTTTTTATTTTTGCAACGAATGAAAAAAATCTACCTGTATGATTTTTATATTTGAAAAAAAATGCTTTTACATATTATATATATATATATATATATATTTTGGTGCCAAAGTACACACTGATGCTATTATATAATATTAATATGTGAATAGTCATTCCATATCCCATATACACAGTGAAAATACTCCTGAAATATGGGAAAACCAAAAGAATTTTGGAAAAATTTAGGGACCATGTCATATACATTATAGAAATACTCCAAAATGTGGAGATCTAAGAGAAGCCAAATCCTGGTCAGATTTTGAAGCAGACAGTTTCTTCAAAGTTGTGCTCCTTCCTAAACCAAAAGATAGTGAACTAACAGAGCTAGACTGCATGATGCTTTCAAATTGCTTGTTGAATAAATAGAGCCATTATTATAATGGGGAGATTCACCAAAAACTTTATGAGCATTATTGATCTGTGCTCTGTGTTCCTCCCTCCCGCTTAGGTGAGGAGGTTCAAACTTTCATACTCTGAATTCATTGGAACAGAGCCATAATGCTCTGCAGCAGATGCATTAAATGATGAAGAGAGACTCTGACTAGAAAAAGAAGGTGCAGATGACCCTCTTTCAAGCTCAAACACTTCATCAACAATAGAAGAGAAACTTGATAGCAGATTTCCAGAACTAAGCATAGAACCATCGACATTGAGCTCAGAGAGAAGACTAGACTGTGATATCCCTAAATTTTTTAAACCCTATTAAGTCCCTTACTATTAAATTATTTCTTTGAAATTGCTCAATTTCTTAATTAATTGCAATTTTAACCCTAGGATCAAAATACATGCACCAACTGAAAACTCGCAAACCCTGATCGATTTTGATAACTTAGAAATCATTCTAATACCCTAATACTAATTAATTGACTCCATAAACGTAGAATTACCACTTGAAAATCCTAGGTTTTTTCGGTTTTTATCACGCTCATCGGTTGATAGCCTTTTTATTCAAAAACCCGAATTAGATTCTCTAACCCTAACCTAGTTAAATTCTACTCTAAAATAAATGTTCCAATTCATAAATTAAGGCCTTAACCCTCATATTTTACTTAAATCACAAATTGACCCCAAGTTAGTACCATTGTATATATATATATTTGTACCTCTTACTCATCAAATCTTTTTGTACACAATATCTATGGAATTTGTACACAAAATAAATAGGAATATCCCCCAAATCTTGAGCACATGGCTAGCCATCATACCTCCTAGGCTATAATCATTGTACTTTAGAGACAAATCCCTTGAATCATGGAAATAATTATGACTTTGGTACCAATTCTATATATATACATGTATATATCTAATGTACTTATAACTAGAATAGATTAAATTAGACTTAAGCCTAACTAGATCATAATTAAATACATAATTAAGGTCCTAATTATCCACTATTCCATTTCATTTGAACTAAATACAACTCAATTCCATACATTTCAACCAAAGGACATTTTAGACAATTCACACCATTTTCCTATAAATACACCACCATCCTCCATCTATATGAACATCAAACACCACACCCACACACCCACATGTCATAGAGAGAGGGAGAGGAGTGGAGAGTGAGCTTGTGGGAGGGAGAAAGAAGAGAAAGAGAGCAAGTCCTGCAAAACTAGTTTCATAAGCATTTGAGTAAGCCACAACACAACTCTCTCTTTTATTTTCCCTTGTCAAATACATGCTCTTAGAAGTTCTAAACATTTATTTTAGATGTGTTTTGATGGTATTCTTGTGTTAGAAATGAAAGGAGTTGAGCCTTGATTCTACCTTTCTTGTATTTCTCTTAATCGGTATAAGACTACCTTTTTCCATATCAAACTCTCAAAATTTCCAAAGCACACCTTATCTTAAATCTATGAGTTAATACATATTATTTTACAAGTTTTCATCACAGATAAGTGGAAAATTTCCCCTAGTTGACCTCTTTTCTCACCAAATTTTCTTTTCAAGAACTGTGCCAAAAAATCTATTTTCATCCAACTTTCAAAATTTCTAGAAACATGTAGAAAAATCTTATGGACCTCCATTTATGTCAAAATCTTCCTTAAGGAGTTATCTTTCAACTAAAATGTTGGTTTCATTGAAAACGAGTGAGCAATTGTGAGAAACTCCAATTTTCTAACAGTCGACGAATCTGGACAGCGCATGGAGCATTTCTTAAATACTAAAAAATAAGAAAAGCTATCACATTTCCAAAACATTGTTCTGAAAACTAGATTAAATTCTCTACAAATTATAGGAAGCCGAGTTCGGTAAAAATCTAAAATAGCCCTTTGTGATTTTAATCTTCAAATGGTACTGAATCTGGAAATTTAGTTTGCATGGGTTTTTTATGCTCGGTACATGAATATGCTTATTAGTTATGATCATGTCTTGGTATGATGTTCATGTGTTATGGTTATGTTCCTTATCTTCTTCATTTAATGATGCTCATGCTTATGTGAATGTAGTATCTTGTTGAGTTTGTTCAACTTGACTTAAAACATTGATCTAAACAAAACTTAATTGGGATGGTATTGAGTTTTCAATCACTTAAACAATGAAAAGATGATAATGTGTTATGTATGGATTGATGGGACATGCTCCCTAATTGAAAGTTAAGTCTTGCGCAAGCAGTTGTCGTGCAAACCCTAGAATGGAACGGACGTATTCGGACTCTTTGCGATGGTTTGATTGGTGAGATAAGGTTAGGTCCGGAAAGGACATTCTGGAGGATAAAACTTTTTGGAAGGATAAGGTTAGATTCAGGAGATAAAACTTTTTTCTTTTCGTTGCCCCTTTTGAGGCCCTGCAGTTGGCGCTACACGGTATATAACCGTTGATAGGCATCCGAGGTTAGTTCTGCAATAAAGCAGCAAAAGGGGGAGTTCCGTATAGTCCGGTGTCCAATTCTTGTGATTGGGAGGATGAAATCCCTTTGGGAGATTTCTAGAATACTAACCACTAACATTATAACCTTTATTATCTATTTGAATGACATGTTCATTTCCTCAGTTATTGAAATTGCTATTATTGACTTGAACATCATGCTTCATTACTTGCTTGCTATAAAAATGATGGTGTATTGGAATGGGAAAAAGGGACGAGGTGTGGTGCGTTTACTGGGCATTCAAAGCTCATGGCGTTTCATGCCAGGTATTGAGATATTAGACCGGTTGAAGGCAAAGCTGAAGCATTTGAGGACGTGCGACTACCCTAGGAGGATTAGAAACTAGTTTGTAAACTGTAGACACCCCATTTTTGACCGCCCTCAAGACTTGGGCATTACTGATGGTTTGCTCGGTGTTGAGAGATGTGCAGGTCAAAGATTCAATTCCTTCGGCAAGGAGAGAGGCAAACCCTTCAAAACACCTTACTTAGGGGGTTTGAAGTTGAAGAAAAGAGGAGAGGAGGGGAGAAAATAGGTTGGAAGAAGAATTCGCCATGAATCCGGTAGAAGAAAGTCGAGCGCCCTCGCTGAATCAGGCTTATTCAATTACACTTGGAGTTAAGTTATGAAGCTACCACCATTGGAAGAAGACTTCCAGGGCTTCATTTTTCATACAAGAATCTCTTAAACCCGAGTCCGGATGCGGAGATATGATTGGTTGAAGTTAGGCATCATCCCGGTTGGACGAAACTGAGCAACCTTCACCAAACAAGCATAACTTTCTGCACAGTTGGAATTTTAATGCAAGGTTTGCGCATTGGAAAGCTTACTTCCGGGGCTTCAATTTGACCACAAGAATGACCTAAAAAGGAGTTCATATGAAGAAGTTATGCCCGTTTGAAGTTGGACCTGCAGAGCAGATTTTTCCTGCCGACCGGCCAACACACATGGCCGACCGACCAAATAGATGGCCGACCGGCCAGAAAAGATGGCCGACCGACCAAGTTTGCTAGCCGACGACCTTCCGGAGTATTCTACAGATTGAATAGATGCCAGCTGTGCCAGCTGGAATGCACAGACTCTGCTCCCCATACACATGTGTGGCCATTTTGAGCCTTTGCACCCCTTTGATCCAACCTTTTGCACCCTTGATCAAGCTTCTTGAGGAAGCTTGACAAGGTCAAGCTTCCTCAAGAAGCTTGCACCCTTTGGAATAGCTTCTCTTAGAAGCTTGGTCCCTTTGACCCTTTTTGTATAGCTTCTTTGAGAAGCTTTATACCATTTCCTTGCTCTATAAAAGAAACCCATCCTCCTCCATTGTTTTGGTTCAGCAAATCAGACCTAATACACATATTCTAATATATACACTTTCTCTTTCTATATTTCCTCTCTCTCTTCATTGTGTGTGTGTTTAAGGGCCAAAAGTGTGATTTCTTCTTAGTTTTGCACCAAGGCACACACCATACACCTTGCTTCGACCTTGAGGGGCTTAGAGGGTTGATTCTTGAGTTTTTGGGCTTTTTGATCAGAGGAGAGTGGCTGCACCTGCTGTTCATCAAAGGTTTTTCAAGGGTAATCTTTTTACTTTAGATTCCCCAATCTTGCACAAGCTTTTAGCCTATCTTGCTTTCTGTTTTGAGCTTTGTGTATAACATAAAAAAATCTTGGATTTGCATGCTTAAGATCTTTCATTAAGACCACTTTGGTGTTTGGGTTGTTTGACCCCTCTTAGGCCTTGTTTGGCCTCATATTTGTGCATTTTTGTAAGCTTCGGGACCACCTTGTATTGGCCCTCCCACCACTGAAATCTTGAGGGATTTCAGTGGTGGGGGTTGTTTTAAGGTCCTAAGAAGGAGAGGGGTGATCCTCTCCTTTATTGTCTTGTTTACTAGCATGTTTGGCCCTTCAAAGGAGCCCTTATTTGCACACTTCTTGAGCTTGGTTCAGGCATTTTTCAGTGGTTTTAGGACCCCCATAAGCCATTTCCAAAGTTGTTTTGGTCATGTTGAGTGTCCCTCTTGCATGTGTATAACAACCCCTTGCATGGCCTTCCAAAGGAGCACCTCATTCTAACATGTATTGGCTTCATTTCAGTGGTTATTTGGGTATATTTTTGCATGTTTTATTCACTGATTTTTGATGGTTTGGTCAGATTTCATATGCTTCACATACATGCCATACAACTCATGCTTACTAGCCTATGTTGCATGTTGTTTTGGCCAAGCATGCTAGCTTATTTTGCTACATTTCATACATTTTTAGCATTATTTTGGGCTGCATAGGGACTGTTTGTGGCTGTCTTCATCATTCGAGCATCGCTTTGCATGTTTATAGTGTATTGCACTTCACTAGCTTTAGTGCTTGAGACCTTAACAATGCATTACATGAGTGTTTGCATGCTTTGGAGTTATTTTGGAGTCATTTGGCATGCCATTTCAGATCTGGAACATGCACCATTGTATGCCATATTTCCTCCTTGCCATGTTTTGGTAGATTTGCATTTTTGTGCCTTAAGCTTGATTAATGCATTGTGCATGCATTCCATGTATTTTGTTGCCTCACTTGCATCACGGTGGCCACTGTTTTGGACCTAGTAGAGGGCTGTCCAAGTTAGTGTAAGACCATCCTTTGTATGTTGATGCATGCTTACCTTGTGTATTGTTGCATACTTGTGTGTCGTTGTATGTTTAGGTTGCCTAACATGATGCATGCCTTGCACACTTGCATGCTTAGATCACATCTTGTATGCTTGTCACTCCCATTGTTATTCCATATTTTGCGTACTTGCTCGCTTAGGTTGTGTGCCTAACATGCATTGTGCATCACTTGCTTGCATGCCCATGTTGCATACTTAGTTAACATGCCTAGGTTGCATTGCATGAGCATACATGCCTTGCCTCTGGAATTGAGTATGATAGAGGTCGGGTTTCACTTGTTTGTTTGATGTGCATCTCATTTGAAATCAAAGTGCATACTTGGTTTCTTGGGCCATCACGCATTGAAATGCGCGATTGGTGGTCCGAGAATCGAGGGCCATGCTCCCTTGAGTCCATTGCATGATAGGGAGTGTGTCCGTGCATACATTTGCCTGGAATTCCATGCCATACACTGTCTGTCCTTGTTGCTGTCAAAACTGTCTTCTGCAGGGAGTTTTTTTGCCGATCGGCAGTATAGAGTGCCAACCGGCCATTGATGGATAGCCGATAGCTTTATCTCCAGCTGATGGACATTGTACACGGCCGGTGGACATTCTATTCAGCCGATGATGATCCTCAGTGTGCAGGGAGCATGTCCTGAGACTTTGGCAGTTTTCAGAGAGGCAGGACATTGAAAACAGATGCAGCAGTGGTATGGTGCGGATTTTCCGGGCAAGACGGATCGAGCATGCATCATTCGCGCATCTCGAGGCGGGGGCTGCGGCCATCTTCTCTCTGCATTTATTTTGATAATTAGAAATTTCTGTAATAATTAATTTATTCTGTATTTGGACTGTACTATTTGGGACTGTATTATTCTTTCGGTCCCTCTGTGTGAGGGCATATTTGTAATAAGTGTGGGTGAGTGTGTGTATGTCTTCCAACCCCCATTTCTTTCTTCCCTTTTATTTACCTGCTTATGATGGTAGATTAGGGCATATCTATTTTAGCATACCTTATGCAATGCATGCGTGCATCCATGCATTTGTTTACATGCACCGGGCTCGGTACATCATTCAAACTGCATCTGTATTTCAATTCCAAATTGAATACGTGATAGTTGTAGCATTTCACATGCCATGTTTAGGATAGCCGAGCCTGTCTAGATTACATCTTTGCATGTGTTGCATTAGCCACTTAACATGAACTAGGATCATGCATATGATTACTAACTAGTTTCTGTTTTGGCTTGGAGTACTGGGTGAGCTTTTATGTTTAGCATATCGCATGCGTGTGTATGTTGCCATAATAGCATGACTACCATGAGGCTAAGTGCTTATGATATAACTGCTTGAATGCCTGTGGATGGAGGTCAAATTGCCTAAATTGGGATAATGCATTAAAACTGTGAGTTTTAAGCCCACCAGTTAGTGGCAAAATCATCTTTTCTAAAGCCCACTTGAGGGTGGCAAAACCTGCATTTTAGCCTACTTGCGAGTAGCATACCGTTTTCAAAACAAACATGTAGTGTTTTGTTCCAACTTAGGCAATTTGGTCTATACTTGTTTGCTGTGCGCATAACATAGTAATTCTAGGCTAATAACCGGAATAAGAACACATAACGTTTTCAAAATCAGATATCATGGTTAGTAGAGGCCGGTCTTCGGACCGGGCGAAAGGGGGTGCTCATAGCTGACCTTCCCCGATCGTACCCAAGCTCCTGAGCCAAGACATTTGGGGATGACGGACACGTGGCCTTCGGCACCGAGTCAGGGTTTCCTAAATTTCCCATTTTAAAAATATTTAGGTGGCGACTCTGTATCTGGCAAAGCAGTCCATGTTTGGCACTTCTTTTCAAAATCTGTTTTTCTCAAAACGATTTGCCAGAGTTGGACTCTTTGGTTCAAGATTAAAACCGTGACATTTGAGTCCTTGAACTGTAGTGACCCCAATGTGAACGGAATGGGACTTAACTCTCCCGGGGCGTTCGGGACGTCTACATAAACGTGTTTTGAAGTTGTA
This sequence comes from Camellia japonica, assembly GCA_030407325.1. Lineage (NCBI taxonomy): Eukaryota > Viridiplantae > Streptophyta > Magnoliopsida > Ericales > Theaceae > Camellia > Camellia japonica. Next base: position 71,360,886 of record JAPPVO010000017.1, on the reverse strand, counting down.
AGTGATAGATCACATACTGTATTTAAGACATGATTTTGTAATTTGTATATATATAACATTTGTAACCTATCCTTATACTCCATCAACTCATGTAGGCCTTGTGTTAATACCTTGTCAAGATCTGTCAAAAAGGTAGCTTTGCTATCTAAGGTTGGACTTAGAAGGGAGGCTATTTTGACTCCTCCGACCTTCTTGGGATCTTGCTTGGTTATTAGCCAAAAGACTCATTAGTAACATTTCCTACTCTTGTAACCTTAGATAAACCCTGTATTTAATGGTTAATTTATTATCTAATGTTCCCGATTTTTGGGGTGTCACAACTTGTGAGACCCTTAACTTTTGTAAACCTTATTAGGTCCCTAAATTTTGAGTTATTATAATAAAGCCCTTAATTCGTTGATTGTTCGCAAATTAAATTCTAGAACTGAAAACGCATCACGAACAAACCCATACAAACCCTAATCGACCCTAGAAGCTTATAAATCATTTCTAACACTCCAATATTAATTATTTAGGGCCTGTTTGGTAACCATTTCGTTTTCAATTTTCAGTTTATATTTACAAAATTTTAAAAAACTGTCAGAAAAACTTGTTTGATAATTTTTTTGATTTATAAATGGTTGTCTCAGTTTAAAAATTTGAAGAAAAAACGTAAACTCAAAAAATGAGTTTATGTTGGTTTTTAAATAGAAATTTAAAAATTTGACTAACAAATTTTTTTCAAATAATTTTTTTTTTCAAACAATTTTCTTTTCAATTAATTTTTTTTTCAACTATAATGTGTATGATCCCATTGTCATTAATAATAAAAAATAAATATAAAAAATTTTAGGCCTGAACAAATATATTTTTTAGTTTATGTTTTTTAAAAATTTTCAAACATTTTGTTCAAACCAAACGTGTTTGTAGTTTATGTTTTTCTAAAAATAAACAAAAACCTGTTTATAAAATTTTTATAAACATAAACAAAAAACGTAAATGTTACCAAATGCTACCTTAACTCTCAAAATTTTAGATTAATCACTAAACTTTAACTTCCGGTTTTCACAGTTTTGTTCGATTATTTACCTTTAAATTCAAAGTAAGATAATACAAACCGAATTATTTTTCCTACATAATTTATTAACTCTACACTTGAAATAGTACTTTAATTGAGCCAAGCCCTCACATTTTTATTAAATCACAAATTGACCCCAAACAAGTACCATTATATAATTATATTACACTTGTACTCTAAAATTTTTTTTAACATTATATTTTACAATTTCCAAGATTTGTACACAAAAAAAATAAAACAAATCCATCAATTCACCATCACATGGCTAGCCATCATACATCCTAGGCTATAATCATTGTACTTTAGAGACAAATCCCTTGAATCATGAAAATAATTATGACTTTGGTACCAATTCTATATATATATACACATGTATATATCTAATGTACTTGTAACTAGAATGGATTAAATTAGACTTAAGCCTAACTAGATCATAATTAAATACATAATTAAGGTCCTGATTATCCACTATTCCATTGAATTCAAACTAAATCCAAACTATCAAATCCAATTCCAACCAAGGGGCATTTAGGACCTTTTGCACCAAATTCATTATATAAACAACCACTCCCCGGGCATTTTACATACAAGAACAACACTTATACACACTATATTCAGCTGAGAGAGAAGAAAGGAAGGAGGGTGAGCTTGGTAGAAGAGAGGAGAGGAAGAAAAAGTTTGCTAGCAATTCCAACAATCCTCAAGTAAGCCACAACACAACTCTCTCTTTTATTTTCCTTTTTCAAATACATGCTTTTAGAAGTTTTAAACATTCATTTCAATGTGCTTGATGGTATTCTTGTGTTAGAAATGAAAGAAGTTGAGCCTTGATTCTACCCTTCTTGTATTTCTCTAAATCGGTATAAGACTACTTTTTCCATATCAAACTCTCAAAATTATCAAAGGCACACTGTCACCTTAAATTTCTGAGTTTAATACATATTATTTAGCATGTTTTCATCACAAGATAAGTGGAAAATTTTCCTAGATGACCTCTTTTCTCACCAACTTTCTATTTTCAAGAACTCTGCCAGAAAAATCTGTTTTACAGCCACCTTAGAAATTGTAGAAAAATATAAAAAATTTCTGGACCTCCATTTTATGTCAAAATATTTCTTAAGGAGTTATCTTTCAAGGAAAAATTGGTTTCATTGAAAAGGATTGAGCGGTTTGTGATAAAATCTTATTTTCGTAACGGTCGACGAATCTAGACAAAGCTGGAGTATTTTTGAAATAACTACCAATCTGGAAAAGCTATTCCATTACCGAAAAATGTTCTGAAAACTAGATAAAATTCCCTACGAACCATAGGAAGGCCGAGCTCTAGAAAAATCTGAAATAGCCCTTTTAAATATCATCTGTAGTTAGTACTGAATCTGAAAATTCTGTTTTCATTAGTGTTTTATGCTCTTCTGTTCATGAATATGCTTATTAATTTATGATCATGTCTTGATATGATATTTCACATGTCATAAGTTTATGTATTTTATTTTAATCCTTCGATGGTGCTCACACTTCAAATCTGGAAATTATATTCATGTGCGAATTTATTCTCTTAACTACTTGAATATGCCAAGAGCTACTTGTGCCTATCTTCATATGTGAATCTCATGTGTTGTAACCTTATTTCCTTCTATTTGTACTATTTATTTGTTCAAACTTGTGCAATAGATGTTTCAAGAGCATGTCCTAACTCTGACTTAAATTATCTAACTCAAACGGGAAACTTAATGGGTGGTAATGGGTTGCGAATTTTTGGACAAGATTTCTAAGATATTGATTGGTTGACGGGATGCGTTCCCTATTTGGAAGTTAAAATCTTGCGCAAGTGGTTTTCGAAGCCCTTGAATGGAGCGGTTGTATTCGGACCCTAGGTATTCGGTGTAAGGAAGGATTTGGGCAAGGCCCATTATTACCGTCTCTTTTGAGGCCCTGCTGTTGGCGCTACGCGGTATATAACCGTTGGTAGGCATCCAAGGTTAGTTCTGCAACAAAGCAGCAAAAGACGGGGCATATCGAATAATCCGCGTCCGATTCTTGTGATTGGGAGGACGAAATTTCTTTGGGGGATTTCTAGATTTCTAACATCTAACCTTGTAATCCTTTATTATTGAATGATTATCATGCTTCATTACTTGCTTGTTATAATTGTGATGGTGTATTGGATTGGGAAAAATGTATGGGGTGTGTGTGTGTTTACTGGGTATTCAAAGCTCATGGCGTTTCATGCCAGGTATCAAAGAAACGTACGAAGTCAACAAAGAGTCAAAGACATTTGAAGACTTAAGTTTTCCTTAGAGAAAGTTTGAAACCATTTCGCTCATTAGTCTAATTGTGCTTTTATTTATTCTTTTTGGATTGTAATAGTAATGGAACTCGTTTTGTAAATTTAAAATTTGAGACGCTGTAATTAGTATTTACTTCATAATCCTATGTCTATCTCTGCGTTGCTTATAAGACTTTGCGTCAATACCTTTTAAGATCTGTCAAAAGGGTGGTGCGGTACCTAAGAAAGCTGGACTTAGAAGGGAGGCTAACTTGACTCCTCCGGCGATCTGGGATCTCACTCGGTTATTGGCCATAGGACTCATTAGTCCGTTTCCTAGACTCCTAACCTTAGATAAACCCTGTCTTTAATTGAATATATTCTCTGAAGTTCGCGATTTTTTGAGCGTCACAACTTGGTATCAGAGCCTAGGTCAACCCTCAACCCACGTAACCTGATTTGCGCCTCTAGTTACTTTTTCATACACTAGTGTATTATTATTAAAAAAAATAAAAATAAAAAAAATAAAAAAAATTAACGTAAAAGAAAACTAATAACGGATTCCCTCTCCTTGACATAGGATGGCTATGACCCATCAAACGTCTGGTACTACGACCACTAGGGCTATTATCATTTCCAAGAAGACCAACACATGGAACTCCTTGACCCACAAGTTTACGACGAATGGTGCAAAAGAACGGGGAAGGAAAAATTGATTGAGGAAGTAAGGAAAGTAGAGGAAGCACGCCCCTATCTCACCCCTGAACAAAATAGAGCCGTAATTCGACGCCAACTCAAAAGTCAGCATCAGGCTATCTTCCACCAACTTCACCCTCCTCCCTATCTTCTCTCACTTGAATATAGTGTGGGTGTGTGTGGGGGTGTGTATATGTGCTCAACAAATGGGGATGAGTGGTATATTTATAGAAAATTTGGTGTGAAAAGTGCCAAATGCCCATTGGTTCCAATTCAATTGAATAGTGCATTAATTTAGTTTAAATGTAATAGAATGAGGAACGATTAGAACCTTAATCATGTATTTAATTATGATCTAATTAGGTTTAGGGCTAATTTAAATACCTTCTAGTTAGAAGTACACACATATATATAGCAAATCTTTATAGGTACTAAAGTCAGTATTGCTCCAAGATTTCAAGGGATTTGTTTGTACTAAAGTACAATGATTATAGCCTAGGAGGTATGATGGCTAGCCATGTGATAGTGAATTGATGGACTTGTTATATATAATATATTTTGTACAAATCTTGGAAATTGTAAAATTAATATTAAAAAAAGATTTTAGGTACAATGTATATATAAATATATAATGGTACTTGTTTGGGGTCAATTTGTGATTTAATAAAAATGTGAGGCTTGGGCTCAATTAAAGTATCTATTTCAAGTGTAGAGTTAATAAATTAGTGTTAGAAAAATAATTCAGTTTGTATTATCTTGCTTTGAATTTAAAGGTAAATAACCGAACGAAGACTGTGAAAACCGAAAGTTAAGGTTTAGAGATTAATCTAAAATTGAGAGTTAAATAATTAATATTAGAGTGTTAGAAATGATTTCTAAGCTTCTAGGGTCGATTAGTTTGTATGGGTTCGTCCGTGATGTGTTTTCAGTTCTAGGATTTAATTTGCGAACAATCAACAAATTAAGGACTTTATTATAATAACTCAAAATTTATGGACCTAATAAGGTTTACAAAAGTTAGGGGTCTCACAACCTATCCCCCTTAAATAAATTTTGTCCTCGAAATTTCAGTCATTCTTCATGTCTCAAATTGTTGTGGGCAATTGCATCCTAGTGCTGGCAACGTGTTTTTAAATCATTCAGATCATCTTCTCATATTATGTTATTCTTTGTTTTGTCTAGAGTCGCCATTGGTCTTATTCTAATAATAGCATTTTGAATCGAATTCCTCTCTAATTAATGACTAAGGAGATAAGCTAATCTCCCACGCTTCTTGAACTGTTGACTATATGGGTAATGACGCTGTTGTTTCAATGTGAGGGCTTGTATTGCCAATTTCCTGATGTGGCGATCTACACTTCCCATTGTGTTGGTTGATTTGTTGCATCATTAATCTATCCCCCTTAAATAATAAAAGCATTCTGTTGAATGGGTAAGCCATCTCCTTCTTTTGGAAACTTTCGATAATAGCTAAGGTACAAGTAACAAATCTATTTCTAGGATAAGGTTGATGTCAAGTATCTTCATTCTTTAGGAGTTAAGAATTGTCGTACATTCAATTTCTAAGGGTCCACATACAAGTTCTAATGGTCCGATATAGCATAGTTACGAGGGATGTGATGGATAAAACATGTACTTAAGAATTATGAGACGAGTGTAAAAGTACCAAGACTTGGATTAATTAAGGATAATTTACACCTTATGCTCATATTACAAAAAATCCTTCAAAGAGGGTCCTAACTATTATCCTAGTTTTACTTTCCTTAAGCTCTTTTTACGGTTCTTCAAGTCTGCTTGCGGCACCTTACTTGTCCCTTGGATGCGGCGCAGTGAGATCTTCTTCTGCTTGTAGTGTGAATGCTCTGCCGATTGGCCTCTAACTACTGCTGAGCCTAGGCCTCTTGTTGTTTCCTGCCCACTGATATACTTGACCAGCTTGTTATATTTGTCCATGGCTTCTGACCGCTAATCCCTTGCGTGTTTGCTCCCATTCCTTTTACCTGTTATCCTGATTAACCAAGTTGAGGACACTTATTCTTAAAATGTCCTGGTTGGCCACACTTGTAACATTTCCTCATCATATTCCTCCATTCTTCACTACGCCTTTGTTGACCTTGTGTTCCTTTATCATAAAGTGCTAATTTGGCTTGGTTCCTAATATCCTTCACCTTGAAATTTTGTTGTTTAGCAGTCTCTGGCTTAATTACCCATGGTGGTTGTCTTAAGTGTTTTTCTTGATCTCTATCCTGCTGGAGACATTCGAACCCCTTATGTCTCATCTGTTGACAATGATAGCATTGGATCAACCTTAGTGGACTTTCCTGAAAACTTTTCTTCAAATTTCGTTGTTGTGGTGGCAGCCTGGAATAAGGTTTTTGTGCCACGTTTCCCTTTTGGTTTCTTCGGGGTCCTACAAATGATTGACTCTCTTTCCTTTTGTTCCAAATCCTCCTTGCGTCAGCTACTTTCCTATCTAAGGCAGTGTCTACTTCTTTATCATATGTTTGGAGTCGTTAAGGTAAGACCCTTTCTCTAATTATAGGGTCTAGGCCCCACTCGAATCTTCGTGCCTTGCCTTCAGCATTTACTATATATTGAGTTATTGTGTCTTGCTCTAGCTTCTGAAATTCTCGAATCCTTTCTTGTTTGATCATGTCCAGAAGATACTTTTTTAAGAATAGATTTCTAAACTGCGCCCATGTCATCATTGTGATGTCCCTAGATTCTTTGATTAAGGTCCACCAATGGTCTGCTTCCCCTCCCACTTCATATCCAGCTAGAGTAATTCTGTCAGCATGCTCTGTTACTCCTTTGTATCTAGTATTTTCTCAATTTACTGAAGCCAGCTTCCTACTATCCTTGAATCTAATACTCTTGTAAACTTGGGTGGTTTTTGTCCCCTAAACTCTAAAAAGAAGTGAGTCCTACCATCTTGTCTGTTTCCTCTTAGGTGTTCTAATCCTTTCGAAATTTGACCCCCGAGATGCGAAATTTCAATCATGTGCATTAGTTCATTCTCAGAATTTTGAGTTCTCGGCACCATTTTCCTATTGCATTGGGCTCAAATGTAGTCCACCATTTCTCTGTTTTACATAGTAAGGCATAAGCCAGAGTCTAATTATGGATGCAAAAGGGTAATCAAGTAATTTTAAGTTAGAGTTATCCAAGGGTGTTTGAAACAATAAGATCAAATAATAGATAACAAATTTAGAGAAAAACATAATACTACTTCATATATAATAGTATGTGCCATTACAAAAGGTAGTAGGCTTCATTACAAAAGGTTACATCTTGATAACGCAAGTGTGGCTGCCACATTTCCTACTACTATTCTTAGAGTTATACTAGATTGTACTACACCTACATTGACACATACGTTTACAACAGTTTAGAGATTACAGATTACAACTCTAACCCTGGTTGCTACTACATCGGTCAAGGTCTTGGAATGGGTCAACTTCTTGTCCTAGTGTGAGGAACGGTGACCCCAACGCGCCTGTTGCTCTTTGACTTTCGGGGATCTCTGCTGGTCCAATTGGATGGGATTCTGGTTTGAGTATGAACTCCGGATAAAAGTTCCGCTCCCGAATTGTGGAATGTGAGAAAAACCCAAGCCCATTCTGAAGTGCCTCGAAAATTGCTTCTAGAAATTTTTCGTCATCCTTCTCAAGCTCAAGTGCATGCTTGAGAGCCCGATACTGACTTTTGAGTTGGCGTCGAATTACGGCTCTCTTTTGTTCAAGGGTGAGATAGGGGTGTGCTTCCTCTACTTTCCTTACTTCCTTGATCAATTTTTCCTTTCCCGTTCTTTTACACCATTCGTCGTAAACTTGTGGGTCAAGGAGTTCAATGTGTTGGTCTTCTTGGAAATGATAATAGCCCCAGTGGTTGTAGTACCAGACGTTTGTTGGGTCACTAGCCATCCTATGTCAAGGAGAGGGAATCCGTTATTAGTTTTCTTTTAAGTTAATTTATTTTTATTTTTATTTTTATAATAATACACTAGTGTATGGGAAAAAGTAACTAGAGTTGCAAATTGGGTTACGTGGGTTAAGGGTTGAACCTAGGCTCTGATACCAAATTGTAACGCCCCAAAAATCGCAAACTTCAGAGAATATATTGTCAATTAAATACAGGGTTTATCTAAGGTTAGAAGTCTAGAAAACGACACTAATGAGTCCTATGGCCAATAACCGAGGAAGATCCCAGATCGCCGGAGGAGTCAAGTTAGCCTCCTTTCTAAGTCCAGCTTTCTTAGGTAGCGCACTACCCTTTTGACAGATCTTAAAAGGCATTGACATAAGGTCTCATAAGCAACGCGGAGATTTGCATAGGATTACAAGATAAATAATAATTACAGCGTCTCAAATTTTAAATTTACAAAACAAGTTCCATTACTATTACAATCCAAAAAGAATAAATAAAGGCACAATTGGACTAATGAGCGAAATAGTTCCAAACTTTCTCTAAGGAAAACTTAAGTCTTCAAATGTCTTTGACTCTTCGTTGACTTCATACGTTTCTTCGATACCTGGCATGAAACGCCATGAGCTTTGAATGCCTAGTAAACGCACACACACCCCATCCTTTTTTCTCAATCCAATACACCATCACAATTATAACAAGCAAGTAATGAAGCATGATAATCATTCAATAATAAAGGATTACAAGGTTAGATGTTAGAAATCTAGAAATCCCCCAAAGAGACTTCGTCCTTCCAACCACAAGAATTGGATGCGGATTATTAGGTATGCCCCCTCTTTTGCTGCTTTGTTACAAAACTAACCTTGGATGCCTACCAATGGTTATATACCGCGTAGTGCTAACAACAGGGCCTTAAAAGAGATGGTAATAATGGGCATTGCCCAAATCCCTCCTTACACCAAATACCTAAGGTCCGAATACAACCGCTCCGTTCAAGGGTTCCGAAAACCACTTGTGCAAGATTTTAACTTCCAAATAAGGAACGCAACCCGTCAACCAATCAATATCTTAGTAATCTTGTTCAAAAATTCACAACCCATCACCACCCATTAAGTTTCCCGTTTGAGTTAGATAATTTAAGTCAGAGTTAGGACATGCTTTTGAAACAACATCTATGCACAAGTTTGAACAGCTAAATAGTACAAATAAGGAGATAAGGTTACAACAATGAGATTCAATATAAAGATGGGCACAAGTTAGTAGCTCTAGGTATATTTAAGTAAGTAATAAGAATAGGGAATAAATTCGCACATGAATATAATTTCCAAATTGCATAAGTGTGAGTACATTGAAGGATTAAAATAAAATACATAAATCTATGATATGTGAAAGATCATATCAAGACATGATCATAAATTAATAAGCATATTTATAAACAAAAGCATTTATAAAAACACTAATGAAAATTATGAAAATAGAATTTCCAGATTCAGTACTACCTAAAGATTATACTCAAAAGGGCTATTTCAGATTTTTCCAGAGCCCTGCCTTCCTATGGTTCATAGGGAATTTTATCTAGTTTTTAGAACATTTTTCAGAAATGAAATAGCTTTTCCAGATTTGTAGTTATTTTAGAAATACTCCAGCTCTGTCCAAATTCGTCAACCGTTATGAAAATCAGATTTTCTCACAAACCGCTCACTCATTTTCAATGAAACCAATGTTCCTTGAAAGATAACTCCTTAAGAATGATTTTGACATAAAATGGAGGTCTAGAATATTTTTATACATTTTTCTACAATTTTCGTAAGGTGACTGCAAAACAGATTTTTTTTTGACACAGTTCTTGAAAATAGAAAGTTGGTGAGAAAAGAGGTCAGTTAGGGGAAATTTTCCACTTATCTTGTGATGAAAACATGCTAAATAATATGTATTAAACTCAGAAATTTAAGGTAAATGTGTGCCTTTGAAAATTTTGAGAGATTGATAGGGAAAAATGTAGTCTTATACCGTTTAAGAGCAATAGAAGAAGGGTACAATCAAGCCTCAACTCCTTTCATTTTTGACACAAGAATACCATTATAACACATCTGAAAATACCATTTTAAATTTCCAATAACATGTATTTGAAAAAGGAAAATGGAAGAAAGGGTTGTGTTGTGGCTTACTTGAGGATTGTTGGAATTGCTAGCAACTTCTTCTCCTATCTTCCACCAAGCTCACCCTCCTCCCTCTCTTCACTCACTTGAATATAGTGTGGCTATGTGTGTGGGTGTGTATATGTGCTCAACAAATGGGGATGAGTGGTATATTTATAGAGAATTTGGTGTGAAAAGTTCTAAATGCACATTGGTTCCAATTCAATTGAATAGTGCCTTGATTTAGTTTAAATGTAATGGAATGAGAGAGGATTAGAACCTTAATTATGTATTTAATTATGATCTAGTTAGGTTTAGGGCTAATTTAAATACCTTCTAGTTAGAAATACATACACGCACACACACACACACACACACACACATATATATATATATAGCAAATCTTTATAGGTACCAAAGTCATTATTGTTCCAAGATTTCAAGGGATTTGTTTGTACTAAAGTACAATGATTATAGCCTAGGAAGTATGATGGCTAGCCATGTGATGGTGAATTGATGGACTTGTTTTATATATATATTTTTTTTGTACAAATCTTGGAAATTGTAAAATATAATTTTAAAAAAAAATTTAGGGTACAAGTGTATATATAAATATATAATAGTACTTGTTTGGGGCCATTTTGTGATTTAATAAAACTGTGAGGGCTTGGGCTCATTTCAAGTGTAGAGTTAATAAATTAGTGTTAGGAAAAAATAATTCAGTTTATATTATTTTGCTTTGAATTTAAAGGTAAATAACCGAACGAAGACTATAAAAACCGGAAGTTAAAATTTAGAGCGATTAATCTAAAATTTGAGAGTTAAATAATTAATATTAGAGTGTTAGAAATGATTTCTAAGCTTCCAGGGTCGATTAGGGTTTGTATGGGTTCGTCCGTGATGCATTTTCGGTTCTAGGGTTTAATTTGCGAACAATCAACGAATTAAGGGCTTTATTATAATAACTCAAAATTTAGGGACCTAATAAGGTTTTCAAAAGTTAGGGGTCTCACAACTGTACAGCAAAGGAGTCTCATCTTGATGTAGAACCTGCATGAAAATTCAAGATACTTAGGAATCCATGAAAATAATCAGCCATACTTCATGAAACTGAAGCGGTGAACTCAAATATACAGTGCTAACCAACCTGTAGTGTACACACTGTATCTGTTGAGGAAAATATCGTTCCTATTGCTGAATCAAATTGGTAAGAAATAAGGTTGAGCCAAAAAGTTATATGATAAAAGAATTGTTAGTACATTATCATGGCATGTTAAACCAACACCCAAGGAAGGCAAGATGGATAAGGATCAAACCAAGATAGTCACAGGGAGTCAACCCAACAAACCCAATCTTAGGGAACATCCATCAGCTGCCTAAATAATAGTAACATTCAGTAAATTAGAGACCACTTAGACGAAATTAGTGTGTGAAAACACACAAGAAACTTATCGAGAAGGAAATTACATCTGGAATAAATATGAAATATAATGTATGACAGATAAATATATCACCAGCTGTGATAATGAGTGTTGATATGAAAAAACCAACAACTCCAAACAGCAGGATGGTTAAGAAGTTTTGGAAGAACTGTTTCTTCTTGACCTGAAATCTGTTGAAAGAGCTAGAAAAGTTACCCACTGATACATTAACACAACCATTTTGATTTGAACTAGTTCAAGAGTACAATTCACATGGAAGCTACCCTTACTTGGCATTAAATATTGTAGGCGGAAAATTTCTCATCTTTTGTATCTAAACAGCATCAAACAATGCAGCAACAACAACAACAATAATACCATAACCATTGCATCCAAAACAACCAACAAACAATCCAAAGTTCACATGATCATTCACAATGGAGTAATAACAATGCCGTAACAATCAAATCCAAGAAATACCACAAACAACCAATGTAACGCAAAAGGCAATAACTCACATGATTGATCTGCAGCGTTGCCGGTGTGACCTTACCCTCAACCGCCTTGGTCAAGTCATTGTAATAGCTCTCTGGAGCCGTGGACTTCTTCTTAGCCGCCCCAGAGAGTGAAAACCAGACCTTAGGCCGTAAAACCGGTGGAATCCCCTTCCTGATGAGCTTCTTGAAGGTAACTGCATTACCTAAAGCTGAAAATTTAAGGGAATATTTAAGGGTTGATGAAATTTGAGTCAGCAAATACCAATTGGCCCATTCACTCACAATATATATACACTATTGTGAGTGAAGAAGAATGAAAAGAGATATACCTTGAAGCAGAGAGACACTTGGTTGCAGTAGTAAAACCCAAACAATGAGATCAATATTCTATGAAAGAATCTAAGAATCTAACTCCATGCAAATATAAAAACGCACTACATAGTTTCCATATATTCTCCAACAAAAAGGTCTCCTAGAAAGGATTGAATCAACCGCTAAAGATTAAAGTTTTGATGAGTAAACTAACAAGAAAACTATGGCGAGCAAGCGAAGGATCATTATATAAACTATTGCATGTACCATACCAAAATTGAAACTGTATAATATTTAGACTTCTAAAAATAGTCATTTCCAGCGAATATAACTTTCTAAGCTCCTCGAATGACTCAAATAATCGTTACCAAGATTGGGAATTTACATAACCAGCAACCAAACAAGCAGTCCTTTAATACGTGAAATTAATGAACTACCATTATATAAACTATTGATGCACATAATTGTTAAGGACAACTTAAACATTCCTAAAAAGTTGTATTTGAGAAGTACCCACCCTAAGCATGATTTCTAAAACTACCAAAAAAAAAAAAAAAAAAAAAGAAGAAGAAGAAGAAGAAGAAGAGAGAAAAGCATGAATAACACAATGACAACCCAATTTGGGAAAGAAAAATGCACAAAAAAATAAAAAAAAATAAATGAGTATATCTGAAAATCTGACAAGTGAAGTTCATATGTTGTTCTGCAACTGAAAATAGGGAAATTTCTCAACTTCCATGATAAATTTGGACAAGCTTTAAGATCCTTAGTAGAGTATCTAAATAAGACAACAAAGTCCAAAAACAAAAACAAAAAAACAAAAAAGAGTCATACTGAGTTAATCAAGATCCTAGAGCATCCAAATAAGACAATCAACTAAATTAATTTTTATGTTTTGGTTGTATATGCACTAAAATTAAAAGCATCAAAACTGAACATTTTCAATATCTAACACACCATGAAAACTGATAATTGGACCACACACATATGTTGTAGACAACTACTAAACCATGATGAATTCTTCGTATATGAGCATTCTCTGTATATATAGGCAAGAACCCAAATTAAATTAAGTTATTTGGCATTTGGTAACCCTTAGATTGGTAACCCTTCTTATTCCTTGGCCAGCTGGACTATATATACTATCTTCATTATTATTATTTTTTTCTCTTGACTAAGAACTAACCAGCAGAAGAAGAATGAGACTAAAAGCAAAGTAGGTCATTAATTTCTCTCATTCTCGCCACTTGGAAGCAGTTTGAAAATATTTTTCTTCAGATTATGGTATTTTAACATATTCAATATTTTTTAGGCACTCCTAAAAAATGATCAAGTACATGTAATTTCACTCCATTTCCTTTTCTGTTACTTTAACAAATCCTAAATCTATTATGAAGAAACTTAAACCAATTTCAATGAGTAAAAAACTATATTTAGATTTACAAGTTTCATTATTAATGAATATCACTACAAGTCTAACTAGTCTATCATCGCATCCACGAAACAACACTTCGGTACGAAATCCACACAATTTAAGCCAAATAACATACAACTATTCACAAACAGAGCACAGAAGAAACATTAATTATATACCCACTAAATCTTCACAAACCAATGGGAAGAAGATGAGCAAAGAAAGATTCACAAACAGCTATTCACAAACAGAGCACAGAAGAAACATCTAAGAAAGAAACAAGTTTCAAATGTTCCTAAAATTTGAGCTCAACTAACCTCTGATCTCACTGATCGAAGAAGACGAAGAGTTCCAAATCCACAAAGACGAACACCACAACTGGAATCACCGAGCTGAAGAAGGTTTTGAACGATTCAATCGATTTTTCTAAGATTGTAGAAGGTGGTGCTCACAATTGAGAGAGAGAGAGAGAACTTCAAAATCAAAATCGCAATTGCAATCGCTCTAAGATGAATCATTAAGAGGAATCGAGAGAGAGAGAGAGAACTTCGTATTGATTCGATCCTATGAGACTAACATTAGGGTTTAGAGAGGGTTGAGAGAGAGAGAGAGAGAGAGTCACCTTGGAGATGTGAGAATAGATCGACTTTGAATAGGGTTTGGAAATAGGGGTTTGAAAAGAGACAGGGAGAGGGTTTGGAAATAAGGATTTGGAGGCGTTTTCAAACGACCTCTATTAAAAAACGAGGCCGTTTTAATTAACAAAGGCGACGTTTACCAAACGTCGTTAATTATCAGAAAAAGTGACGTTTAAAAAACGCCATTAATTAAACATCGCTAAATCCCCGATTTCCTGCAGTGTATATGAAGTTTTCTAAGTATTGGAAGGTTAGCATGTCAAAGTTACAGTTCATTGCTATGGAATTTGCTAAATAAAATTTTTCATTCATGTCATATTAAAACTTGCATGGATTTTTTGGTACGATTTTTTGGCAAGATTGTGATGCTGGCCACCACTCCTTAGATGTTTATGAGTAAAGCTGAGTATGTATCCATTCGATTTGTCAAAATTGAATGGTCTAAATCGATCTTTCACAAAATAAGTTGTTTTGAGCGAAACAAATGAGGATTGATTTTTCTCAATTTATCGAAGTTCGGATGGATGGTGAATGGAAGGTCATTCGACCCAACTCGATTTGCAAGCACTCTTATTTATGGGTAATACAAATAAATTGTCTTGTAAAATTGTGATGTTGGTCAAGGCTCCTCTAATTTAGTCGGTGACTCTGATTGAGTTTTTTTTACCCCAATTTTTATTGTAGTTCATTGTCTAAATATGGGTTTAACTATCGCAACCCCTCAAAAATGCCTAAGTATTCAATCTAATTTATTGAATTCGTATAATTTTTAATTTGTAATGATGCTCTTTTCTAATTAATAATGGTAGAATTAGTGGTGGAGTTGGACAATTAAAATAGAGAAAGCACTTTACAATTTCAACTTTTTTTCATGATCAAAACGGTAAGATTGTTGAATATAATCTCACATCGCCAATCTAAGCCACCTAAGCTTAGTTAATATAAAGTAAGAGTCTCTCTACTCATTGTCAAATGATTTTGAATTGAATACCTTAACATGGTAGGAGAGTTAGGTCTTTAATGACCCCTCAAAATTCTAAATTTTCAACCATAAGTTAATACATTAAAAAAATAAAAAATTGAAAAGTCAGGGACACGTGACCACGTTGGATAGAATAATTATATTTGTCTGTTATTTAAATAGAAATTTTTTTGGAACACACCTTCTTTGACCCTTTGAAATGTGTATATTATATGCACATTTAGTTACAATTTGGATAAATTATAATTACACCCTTAAAATTTGTTTAAAGTACAAATTGCTCCCTGTGATTTTTAAAATCACAACTATCCCCTTGTTAGAATTTTTTATTTAACATAATTAACTAAAAAAATGGAATTTATAATTGTTCTCCTATATAATAATAAAATTACCTAAATTATTAATTGAAACATATTTCTAACATCATTAAAAACTGTTAATTGACTTAATGATTTATTAATAAAAGGGGCAATTTGTTATGAAATTAGAAACCTCTGGGGTGGAATGTAATTTTCAGAATCATAAGGGACGATTTGTATTTTAATCGAATCTCAAGTGATTTATTTGTAATTTACCCTAATTTTTATATCTTTAATTATGATCTATTAAATTGTTAGTGATATTATTATTTAATTATGATTCAAAGATTATTTTTTATTTTTAGTCATAATTCTCATGTATGAAACCAGAACGCAACATCTGGTGGAGTGGGCTGAGAGGTTTCTCTCTGATGATACTATCAAGGATGTTACTTGATACTGAAATGCTTATTGAGTCCAGAGCCAAGTGTCATAGACTGACAAATTTGGATGTTGTCCCTCACTAGAAAGCACTGGGAGATTGTAGAGAATGCTGGAAGCTTCTAGAACTCCCTAGAGTTTTGCAGAGACTAGTACATAGTTGTAGATATTTATAGATCCTTCTAGATATGTACATTCTAGAATGATTCTAGAATAGTCTATAAGATAGAGTTGGAGGAAGTGTCTAGAATACTCTCCATCATTGTAGTTCTAGAGTATTCCTTGTAGCTTATAAAAAGGGGAGGGCCTCATTTGCCAAAACCACCGAAAGTAATCCAAAGAATTCCAAAGTAATACAAGCAAGCATTCTCCTAGAGCTCTCTCTCTAACTTTCTCTAAGCTTTCTCTTGTATGTGCAATCTTCTCCTAGCCCTCTTCCAAGAAGGCTTACTTAGGTGCAAGCAAGGCGTGCTACAAGCATCTAACGCCACACAGTTGGCTTGGAAAAACCAAGGTCGTGACAGTGGTATCAGAGCCAGCCTAGAGGCACTGTGATAGGGACGGTACGTGGGACTTACACCAAACACCTTCATTGTGGGGTCCGCACCAAGGGTGGTGTTCGTATGAGGCAGGTTCCCATGGGTAGGGAAACCGACAAGCATGGAGGCAAGCAGGGTAATGTCCCCCTGACGAGGGCGTCAGGGACTGGCGGTAATAGCATGTCATGTACCGACTCATTAGGGATGACAACCCCGACCCATGATTAACGCTAATTCATGATTAAGCATGCTAAGTAAATGATTAAGACGAAATCCTAAATTAATTACATGAGTGTGTTGCTTAAACGCATTTTTTTTTATTATCTATTTGATGTAGAAAGATTTGTTCATGTTTTAGTTTTGATTTGCGAATTGAAGGCCTTATTGACATCCAATTCAGAAATTGACTTGATTTATATATTAATTAGGATTTATAGAATTTTATGGTAGGTTTGATTCAAATTCGATTTGGAACGAATAAATTATAATAATTAGTGCCAATGTGATTAACATAAGTCAATTTAATTAAGTCACTCTAATTAAGCCTATATAAGGCTACTTTGACTCCTTTACTTGGCTCTACACTCTCATTTCCTACTCTTTGATGCTCAAAAACATGAGAAAGGGGGAGAGTAGGGAGATTTAGTCTTAGGCATGAGAATTGAACTCAATTGAAAGGAATTGCTAGAATAGAAGAAGGAACCTTGGAGATTGATCATCTAGCTCAAGAATTTGGCATCTAGGACCCAATTGAATACCTAAGGTAAGAAGTCAAGTCTCTAATCTTGAAATTGAGTTAATTCATCTATGAATTCAAGTGAATTGAGCTATGAGATGTAAGAATTAAGCTTAAGAAG
Source organism: Camellia japonica (assembly GCA_030407325.1). Lineage (NCBI taxonomy): Eukaryota > Viridiplantae > Streptophyta > Magnoliopsida > Ericales > Theaceae > Camellia > Camellia japonica. The sequence continues at coordinate 71,343,405 of JAPPVO010000017.1, read as the reverse complement.
TAGGAAGGAAGATTAATCCATGCATGCATGTTCATTTCATTACATTTGGAGCATGTTTGATAAGAATTCTCTCATGCATGTCATAGATTGAGCTTAATTGTAGGAATTCATCATGTTTTCTATCAATTTGCCAAGTTTGATCATGTTTTGAAATGGTGGAGTTCAAGAGAATTCATGCATGTTATATTCTTGAAACAGACCCCAATGTTGAACGGAATGGGACTTAACTCTCCCGGGCGTTCGGGACGTCTACATAAACGTGTTTTGAAGTTGTAAGTGATAGATCACATACTGTATTTAAGACATGATTTTGTAATTTGTATATATATAACATTTGTAAACCTATCTTAATACTCCATCAACTCATGTAGCCTTGTGTTAATACCTTGTCAAGATCTGTCAAAAAGGTAGCTTTGCTACTAAGGTAATTGGACTTAGAAGAGAGGCTATTTTGACTCCTCCGACCTTCCTTGGGATCTTGTTTGGTTATTAGCCAAAGGACTCATTAGTAAATTTCCTACTCTTGTACCTTAGATAAACCCTGTATTTAATGGTTAATATTATTATCTAATGTTGTCCCGATTTTTGGGCTGTCACAACTTGTGAGACCCTTAACTTTTTGTAAACCTTATTAGGTCCCTAAATTTTGGTTATTATAATAAAGCCTTAATTCGTTGAATTGTTCACAAATTAAATCTAGAACTGAAAACGCATCACGGAACAAACCCATACAAACCCTAATCGACCCTAGAAGCTTAAAATCGTTTCTAACACCCAATATTAATTATTTAGGGCCTTTTGGTAACCATTTCGTTTTCAATTTTCAGTTTATATTACAAAATTTTAAAAAACTGTCATAAAAACTTGTTTGATAATTTTTTTGATTTATAAATGTTGTCTCAGTTTATAAATTTGAAGAAAAAACATAAATCAAAAAATGAGTTTATGTTGGTTTTTAAAAAGAAATTTTAAAATTTGACTAACAAATTTTTTTCAAATAATTTTTTTTTTTCAAAATTTTTTTTTCAATTTTTTCTTTTTTCAATTAATTAATTTTTTTTTCAATTTTTTTTCAAATAACGTGTATGATCCCATTGTCATTAATAATAAAAAATAAATATAAAAAATTTTAGGCTTGAACAAATATATTTTTTAGTTTATGTTTTTTAAAAATTTTCAAACATTTTGTTCAAACCAAACATGTTTGTAGTTTATAGTTTTTCTAAAAATAAACAAAAACCTGTTATAAAATTTTTATAAACATAAACAAAAAACGTAAATGTTACCAAATGCTACCTTAACTCTCAAAATTTTAGATTAATCACTAAACCTTAACTTCCGGTTTTCACAGTTTTCGTTCGGTTATTTACCTTTAAATTCAAAGCAAGATAATACAAACCGAATTATTTTTCCTAGCATTAATTTATTAACTCTACACTTGAAATAATACTTTAATTGAGCCCAAGCCCTCACATTCTTATTAAATCATAAATTGACCCCAAACAAGTACCATTATATAATTGTATATACACTTGTACTCTAAAATCTTTTTTTAACATTATATTTTACAATTTTCAAGATTTGTACACAAAAAAAAATGTAAAACAAGTCCATCAATTCACCATCACATGGCTAGCCATCATACCTCCTAGGCTATAATCATTGTACTTTAAAGATAAATCTCTTGAATCATGAAATAATTATGACTTTGGTACCAATTCTATATATATATATATACACATGTATATATCTAATGTACTTGTAACTAGAATGGATTAAATTAGACTTAAGCCTAACTAGATCATAATTAAATACATAATTAAGGTCCTGATTATCCACTATTCCATTGAATTCAAACTAAATCCAAACTATCAAATCCAATTCCAACTAAGGGGCATTTAGGACCTTTTGCACCAAATTCATTATATAAACAACCACTCCCCGAACATTTTACATACAAAACAACACTTATACACACTATATTCAGCAGAGAGAGAAGAAATGAAGGAGGGTGAGCTTGGTAGAAGAGAGGAGAGGAAGAAAAAGTTTACTAGCAATTCCAACAACCTCAAGTAAGCCACAACACAACTCTCTCTTTTATTTTCCTTTTTCAAATACATGCTTTTAGAAGTTTTAAACATTCATTTCAGATGTGCTTTGATGGTATTCTTGTGTTAGAAATGAAAGAAGTTGAGCCTTGATTCTACCCTTCTTGTATTTCTCTAAATCGGTATAAGACTACCTTTTTCCATATCAAACTCTCAAAATTATCAAAGGCACACCGTCACCTTAAATTTCTGAGTTTAATACATATTATTTAGCATGTTTTCATCACAAGATAAGTGGAAAATTTCCCCTAGATGACCTCTTTTCTCACCAACTTTCTATTTTCAAGAACTCTGCCAGAAAAATCTGTTTTACAGCCACCTTATGAAAGTTGTAGAAAAATGTATAAAAACATTCTGGACCACCATTTTATGTCAAAATATTTCTTAAGGAGTTATCTTTCAAGAAAAATTGGTTTCATTGAAAAGGTGAGCGGTTTGTGATAAAATCTGATTTTTGTAACGGTCGATGAATCTAGACAAAGCTGGAGTATTTTTGAAATAACTACAAATCTGGAAAAGCTATTCCATTTCCGAAAAATGTTCTGAAAACTAGATAAAATTCCCTACAAACCATAGAAAGGCCGGGCTCTGGAAAAATCTAAAATAGCCCTTTTGAATATCATCTGTAGTTAGTACTGAATTGGAAAATTTGTTTTCTTTAGTGTTTTATGCTCTTCTGTTCATGAATATGCTTATTAATTTATGATCATGTCTTGATATGATATTTCACATGTCATAAGTTTATGTATTTTATTTTAATCCTTCGATGGTGCTCACACTTCTGCAAATCTGGAAATTATATTCATGTGCGAATTTATTCTCTTAACTACTTGAATATGCCTAGAGCTGCTTGTGCCTATCTTTCATATGTGAATCTCATGTGTTGTAACCTTCTATTTGTACTATTTATTTGTTCAAACTTGTGCAATAGATGTTGTTTCAAGAGCATGTCCTAACTCTGACTTAAATTATCTAACTCAAACGGGAAACTTAATGGGTGGTAATGTGTTGCGAATTTTTGGACAAGATTACTAAGATATTGATTGGTTGACGGGATGCGTTCCCTATTTGGAAGTTAAAATCTTGCGCAAGTGGTTTTCGGAACCCTTGAACGAAGCGGTTGTATTCGGACCCTAGGTATTCGGTGTAAGGAGGGATTTGGGCAAGGCCCATTATTACCGTCTCTTTTGAGGTCCTGCGGTTGGCGCTACGCGGTATATAACCGTTGATAGGCATCCAAGGTTAGTTCTGCAACAAAGCAGCAAAAGACGGGGCATATCGAATAATCCGCGTCCGATTATTGTGGTTGGGGGACTAAGTCTCTTTGGGGGATTTCTAGATTTCTAACATCTAATCTTGTAATCCTTTATTATTGAATGATTATCATGCTTCATTACTTGCTTGTTATAATTGTGATGGTGTATTGGATTGGGAAAAATGTATGGGGTGTGTGTGTGTTTACTGGGTATTCAAAGCTCATGGCGTTTCATGCCAGGTATCGAAGAAACGTACGAAGCCAACAAAGAGTCAAAGACATTTGAAGATTTAAGTTTTCCTTAGAGAAAGTTTGAAACCATTTCGCTCATTAGTCTAATTGTGCTTTTATTTATTCTTTTTGAATTGTAATAGTAATGGAACTCGTTTTGTAAATTTAAAATTTGAGACGCTGTAATTAGTATTTACTTTGTAATCCTATGCCTATCTCTGCGTTGCTTATAAGACCTTGCGTCAATGCCTTTTAAGATCTGTCAAAAGGGTGGTGCGGTACCTAAGAAAACTGGACTTAGAAGGGAGGCTAACTTGACTCCTCCGGCGATCTGGGATCTTACTCGGTTATTGGCCATATGACTCATTAGTTCCGTTTCCTAGACTCCTAACCTTAGATAAACCCTGTATTTAATTGATAATATATTCTCTGAAATTCGCGATTTTTTGAGCGTCACAAATTGGTATCAGAGCCTAGGGTCAACCCTCAACCCACGTAACCTGATTTGCGACTCTAGTTACTTTTTCCCATACACTAGTGTATTATTATTAAAAAAAAAAAAAAATAAAAAAAAAATTAACTTAAAAGAAAACTAATAACGGATTCTCTCTCCTTGACATAGGATGGCTAGTGACCCATCAAACGTCTGGTACTACGACCACTAGGGCTATTATCATTTCCAAGAAGACCAACACATTGAACTCCTTGACCCACAAGTTTACGATGAATGGTGCAAAAGAACGGGGAAGGAAAAATTGATTAAGGAAGTAAGGAAAGTGGAGGAAGCACGCCCCTATCTCACCCCTGAACAAAATAGAGCCGTAATTCGACGCCAACTCAAAAGTCAGCATCAGGCTATCTTCCACCAACTTCACCCTCCTCCCTATCTTCTCTCACTTGAATATAGTGTGGGTGTGTGTGTGGGGGTTGTATATGTGCTCAACAAATGGGGATGAGTGGTATATTTACAGAAAATTTGCTGTGAAAAGTCCCAAATGCCCATTGGTTCCAATTCAATTGAATAGTGCATTAATTTAGTTTAAATGTAATGGAACGAGGAGATTAGAACCTTAATTATGTATTTAATTATGATCTAGTTAGGTTTAGGGCTAATTTAAATACCTTCTAGTTAGAAGTACACACATATATATAGCAAATCTTTATAGGTACTAAAGTCATTATTGCTCCAAGATTTCAAGAGATTTGTTTGTACTAAAGTACAATGATTACAGCCTAGGAGGTATGAGGGCTAGCCATGTGATAGTGAATTGATGGACTTGTTTATATATATATATATATTTTTGGTACAAATCTTGGAAATTGTAAAATATAATATTAAAAAAAGATTTTATGGTACAAGTGTATATATAAATATATAATGGTACTTGTTTGGGGTCAATTTGTGATTTAATAAAAATGTGAGAGCTTGGGCTCAATTAAACTATCTATTTCAAGTGTAGAGTTAATAAATTAGTGTTAGGAAAAATAATTCAGTTTGTATTATCTTGTTTTGAATTTAAAGGTAAATAACCGAATGAAGACTGTGAAAACCGAAAGTTAAGGTTTAGAGCAATTAATCTAAAATCTGAGAGTTAAATAATTAATATTAGAGTGTTAGAAATGATTTCTAAGCTTCCAGGGTCGATTTGGTTTGTATGGGTTCGTCCGTGATGTGTTTTCGGTTTTAGGGTTTAATTTGCGAACAATCAACAAATTAAGGGCTTTATTATAATAACTCAAAATTTAGGGACCTAATAAGGTTTACAAAAGTTAGGGGTCTCACAACCTATCCCCCTTAAATAAATTTTGTCCTCGAAATTTCAGTCATTCTTCATGTCTCAAATTGTTATGGGCAATTGCATCCTAGTGTTGGCAACGTGTTTTTAAATCATTCAGATCATCTTCTCATATTATGTTATTCTTCGTTTTGTCTAGAGTCGCCATTGGTCTTATTCTAATAATAGCGTTTTGAATCGAATTCCTCTCTGATTAATGACTAAGGAGATAAGCTAATCTCCCACGCTTCTTGAACTGTTGACTATATGGGTAATGACGTGTTGTTTCAATGTGAGGGCTTGTATTGCCAATTTCCTGATGTGGCAATCTACACTTCCCATTGTGTTGGTTGATTTGTTGCATCATTAATCTATCCCCCTTAAATAATAAAAGCATTATGTTGGATGGGTAAGTCATCTCCTTCTTTTGGAAACTTTCGATAATAGCTAAGGTACAAGTAACAAATCTATTTCTAGGATAAGGTTGATGTCAGGTATCTTCATTCTTCAAGAGTCAAGAATTGTCGTACATTCAATTTCTAAGGGTCCACATACAAGTTCTAATGGTCCGATAGAGCATAGTTACGAGGGATGTGATAGATAAGACATGTACTTAAGAATTATGAGACGAGTGTAAAAGTACCAAGACTTGGATTAATTAAGGAGAATTTACACCTTATGCTCATATTACAAAAAATCCTTCAAAGAGGGTCCTAACTATTATCCTAGTTTTACTTTCCTTAAGCTCTGTTTTACGGTTCTTCAAGTCTGCTTGCGGCACCTTACTTGTCCCTTGGATGCGGCGCATGAGATCTTCTTCTGCTTGTAGTGTGAATGCTCTGCCGATTGGCCTCTAACTACTGCTGAGCCTAGGCCTCTTGTTGTTTCCTGCCCACTGATATACTTGACCAGCTTGTTATATTTGTCCATGGCTTCTGACCGCTAATCCCTTGCGTGTTTGCTCCCATTCCTTTTACCTGTTATCCTGATTAAGCAAGTTGAGGACACTTATTCTTAAAATGTCCTGGTTGGCCACACTTGTAACATTTCCTCATCATATTCCTCATTCTTCACTACGCCTTTGTTGACCTTTGTTCCTTTATCATAAAGTGCTAATTTGGCTTGGTTCCTAATATCCTTCACCTTGAAATTTTGTTGTTTAGCAGTCTCTGGCTTAATTACCCATGGTGGTTGTCTTAAGTGTTTTTCTTGATCTCTATCCTGCTGGGAGACATTCGAACCCCTTATGTCTCATCTGTTGACAATGATAGCATTGGATCAACCTTACTGGTCTTTCCTGAAAACTTTTCTTCAAATTTCGTTGTTGTGGGTGGCAGCCTGGAATAAGGTTTTTGTGCCACGTTTCCCTTTTGGTTTCTTCGGGGTCCTACAAATGATTGACTCTCTTTCCTTTTGTTCCAAATCCTCCTTGCGTCAGCTACTTTCCTATCTAAGGCAGTGTCTACTACTTTATCATATGTTTGGAGTCGTTAAGGTAAGACCCTTTCTCTAATTATAGGGTCTAGGCCCCACTCGAATCTTCGTGCCTTCCTTCAGCATTTACTATATATTGAGTTATTGTGTCTTGCTCTAGCTTCTGAAATTCTCGAATCCTTTCTTGTTTGATCATGTCCAGAAGATACTTTTTTAAGAATAGATTTCTAAACTGCGCCCATGTCATCATTGTGATGTCCCTAGATTCTTGATTAAGGTCCACCAATGGTCTGCTTCCCCTCCCACTTCATATCCAGCTAGAGTAATTCTGTCAGCATGCTCTGTTACTCCTTTGTATCTAGTATTTTCTCAATTTACTGAAGCCAGCTTCCTACCGTCCTTGAATCTAATACTCCTGTAAACTTGGGTGGTTTTTGTCCCCTAAACTCTAAAAAGAAGTGAGTCCTACCATCTTGTCTGTTTCCTCTTAGGTGTTCTAATCCTTTCGAAATTTGACCCCGAGATGCGAAATTTCAATCATGTGCATTAGTTCATTCTCAGAATTTTGAGTTCCGGCACCATTTTCCTATTGCATTGGGCTCAAATGTAGTCCACCATTTCTCTGTTTTACATAGTAAGGCATAAGCCAGAGTCTAATTATGGATGCAAAAGGGTAATCAAGTAATTTTAAGTTAGAGTTATCCAAGGGTGTTTGAAACAATAAGATCAAATAATAGATAACAAATTTAGAGAAAAACAAATACTACTCATATATAATAGTATGTGCCATTACAAAAGGTAGTAGGCTTCATTACAAAAGGTTACATCTTGATAACGCAAGTGTGGCTGCCACATTTCCTACTACTATTCTTAGAGTTATACTAGATTGTACTACACCTACATTGACACATACGTTTACAACAGTTTAGAGATTACAGATTACAACTCTAACCCTGGTTGCTACTACATCGGTCAAGGTCTTGGAATGGGTCAACTTCTTGTCCTAGTGTGAGGAACGGTGACCCCAACGCGCCTGTTGCTCTTTGACTTTCGGGGGATCTCTGCTGGTCCAATTGGTGGGATTCTGGTTTGAGTATGAACTCCGGATAAAAGTTCCGCTCCCGAATTGTGGAATGTGAGAAAAACCCAAGCCCATTCTGAAGTGCCTCGAAAATGTTCTAGAAATTTTTCGTCATCCTTCTCAAGCTCAAGTGCATGCTTGAGAGCCCGATACTGACTTTTGAGTTGGCGTCGAATTACGGCTCTCTTTTGTTCAAGGGTGAGATAGGGGTGTGCTTCCTCACTTTCCTTACTTCCTTGATCAATTTTTCCTTTCCCGTTCTTTACACCATTCGTCGTAAACTTGTGGGTCAAGGAGTTCAATGTGTTGGTCTTCTTGAAATGATAATAGCCCCAGTGGTTGTAGTACCAGACGTTTGTTGGGTCACTAGCCATCCTATGTCAAGGAGAGGGAATCCGTTATTAGTTTCTTTTAAGTTAATTTATTTTTATTTTTTTTTTATAATAATACACTAGTGTATGGGAAAAAGTAACTAGAGTTGCAAATGGGTTACGTGGGTTAAGGGTTGAACCTAGGCTCTGATACCAAATTGTAACGCCCCAAAAATCGCAAACTTCAGAGAATATATTGTCAATTAAATACAGGGTTTATCTAAGGTTAGAAGTCTAGAAAACGACACTAATGAGTCCTATGGCCAATAACCGAGGAAGATCCCAGATCGCCGGAGGAGTCAAGTTAGCCTCCTTTCTAAGTCCAGCTTTCTTAGGTAGCGCACTACCCTTTTGACAGATCTTAAAAGGCATTGACACAAGGTCTCATAAGCAACGCGGAGATTGCATAGGATTACAAGGTAAATAATAATTACAGCGTCTCAAATTTTAAATTTACAAAACGAGTTCCATTACTATTACAATCCAAAAAGAATAAATAAAGGCACAATTGGACTAATGAGCGAAATAGTTCCAAACTTTCTCTAAGGAAAACTTAAGTCTTCAAATGTCTTTGACTCTTCGTTGGACTTCATACGTTTCTTCGATACCTGGCATGAAACGCCATGAGCTTTGAATGCCTAGTAAACGCACACACACCCCATCCTTTTTCCCAATCCAATACACCATCACAATTATAACAAGCAAGTAATGAAGCATGATAATCATTCAATAATAAAGGATTACAAGGTTAGATGTTAGAAATCTAGAAATCCCCCAAAGAGACTTCGTCCTTCCAACCACAAGAATGGATGCGGATTATTAGGTATGCCCCCTCTTTTGCTGCTTTGTTCAAAACTAACCTCGGATGCCTACCAATGGTTATATACCGCGTAGGCAACAACAGGGCCTTAAAAGAGATGGTAATAATGGGCCTTGCCCAAATCCCTCCTTACACCAAATACCTAAGGTCCGAATACAACCGCTCCGTTCAAGGGTTCCGAAAACCACTTGTGCAAGATTTTAACTTCCAAATAAGGAACGCAACCCGTCAACCAATCAATATCTTAGTAATCTTGTTCAAAAATTCACAACCCATCACCACCCATTAAGTTTCCCGTTTGAGTTAGATAATTTAAGTCAGAGTTAGGACATGCTTTTGAAACAACATCTATTGCACAAGTTTGAACACTAAATAGTACAAATAGAAAGGAGATAAGGTTACAACACATGAGATTCACATATAAAGATGGGCACAAGTAGCTCTAGGTATATTTAAGTAATTAAGGGAATAAATTCGCACATGAATATAATTTCCAAATTTGCATAAGTGTGAGTACCATTGAAGGATTAAAATAAAATACATAAATCTATGACATGTGAAATATCATATCAAGACATGATCATAAATTAATAAGCATATTTATAACACAAGAGCATAAAACACTAATGAAAATAGAATTTCCAGATTCAGTACTACCTAAAGATTATACTCAAAAGGGCTATTTCAGATTTTTCCAGAGCCCTGCCTTCCTATGGTTCATAGGGAATTTTATCTAGTTTTTAGAACATTTTTCAGAAATGAATAGCTTTTCCAGATTTGTAGTTATTTTAGAAATACTCCAGCTCTGTCCAATTCGTCAACCGTTATGAAAATCAGATTTTCTCACAAACCGCTCACTCATTTTCAATGAAACCAATGTTCCTTGAAAGATAACTCCTTAAGAATGATTTTGACATAAAATGGAGGTCTAGAATATTTTTATACATTTTTCTACAATTTTCGTAAGGTGACTGCAAAACAGATTTTTTTTGACACAGTTCTTGAAAATAGAAAGTTGGTGAGAAAAGAGGTCAGCTAGGGGAAATTTTCCACTTATCTTGTGATGAAAACATGCTAAATAATATGTATTAAACTCAGAAATTTAAGGTGAATGTGTGCCTTTGAAAATTTTGAGAGATTGATAGGGAAAAATGTAGTCTTATACCGTTTAAGAGAAATAGAAGAAGGGTACAATCAAGCCTCAACTCCTTTCATTTTTGACACAAGAATACCATTATAACACATCTGAAAATACCATTTTAAATTTCAATAACATGTATTTGAAAAAGGAAAATGGAAGAAAGGGTTGTGTTGTGGCTTACTTGAGGATTGTTGGAATTGCTAGCAACTTCTTCTCCTATCTTCCACCAAGCTCACCCTCCTCCCTCTCTTCACTCACTTGAATATAGTGTGGCTATGTGTGTGGGTGTGTATATGTGCTCAACAAATGGGGATGAGTGGTATATTTATAGAGAATTTGGTGTGAAAAGTTCTAAATGCCCATTGGTTCCAATTCAATTGAATAGTGCCTTGATTTAGTTTAAATGTAATGGAATGAGAGAGGATTAGAACCTTAATTATGTATTTAATTATGATCTAGTTAGGTTTAGGGCTAATTTAAATACCTTCTAGTTAGAATACATACAGCACACACACACACACACACACACACATATATATATAGCAAATCTTTATAGGTACCAAAGTCATTATTGTTCCAAGATTTCAAGGGATTTGTTTGTACTAAAGTACAATGATTATAGCCTAGGAAGTATGATGGCTAGCCATGTGATGGTGAATTGATGGACTTGTTTTATATATATTTTTTTTGTACAAATCTTGGAAATTGTAAAATATAATTTTAAAAAAAAATTTAGGGTACAAGTGTATATATAAATATATAATGAGTACTTGTTTGGGGCCATTTTGTGATTTAATAAAATGTGAGGGCTTGGGCTCATTTCAAGTGTAGAGTTAATAAATTAGTGTTAGGAAAAAATAATTCAGTTTATATTATTTTGCTTTGAATTTAAAGGTAAATAACCGAACGAAGACTATAAAAACCGGAAGTTAAAATTTAGAGCGATTAATCTAAAATTTGAGAGTTAAATAATTAATATTAGAGTGTTAGAAATGATTTCTAAGCTTCCAGGGTCGATTAGGGTTTGTATGGGTTCGTCCGTGATGCATTTTCGGTTCTAGGGTTTAATTTGCGAACAATCAACGAATTAAGGGCTTTATTATAATAACTCAAAATTTAGGGACCTAATAAGGTTTTCAAAAGTTAGGGGTCTCACAACTGTACAGCAAAGGAGTCTCATCTTGATGTAGAACCTGCATGAAAATTCAAGATACTTAGGAATCCATGAAAATAATCAGCCATACTTCATGAAACTGAAGCGGTGAACTCAAATATACAGTGCTAACCAACCTGTAGTGTACACACTGTATCTGTTGAGGAAAATATCGTTCCTATTGCTGAATCAAATTGGTAAGAAATAAGGTTGAGCCAAAAAGTTATATGATAAAAGAATGTTAGTACATTATCATGGCATGTTAAACCAACACCCAAGGAAGGCAAGATGGATAAGGATCAAACCAAGATAGTCACAGGGAGTCAACCCAACAAACCCAATCTTAGGGAACATCCATCAGCTGCCTAAATAATAGTAACATTCAGTAAATTAGAGACCACTTAGACGAAATTAGTGTGTGAAAACACACAAGAAACTTATCGAGAAGGAAATTACATCTGGAATAAATATGAAATATAATGTATGACAGATAAATATATCACCAGCTGTGATAATGAGTGTTGATATGAAAAAACCAACAACTCCAAACAGCAGGATGGTTAAGAAGTTTTGGAAGAACTGTTTCTTCTTGACCTGAAATCTGTTGAAAGAGCTAGAAAAGTTACCCACTGATACATTAACACAACCATTTTGATTTGAACTAGTTCAAGAGTACAATTCAATGGAAGCTACCCTTACTTGGCATTAAATATTATAGGCGGAAAATTTCTCATCTTTTGTATCTAAACAGCATCAAACAATGCAGCAACAACAACAACAATAATACCATAACCATTGCATCCAAAACAACCAACAAACAATCCAAAGTTCACATGATCATTCACAATGGAGTAATAACAATGCCGTAACAATCAAATCCAAGAAATGACCACAAACAACCAATGTAACGCAAAAGGCAATAACTCACATGATGATCTGCAGCGTTGCCGGTGTGACCTTACCCTCAACCGCCTTGGTCAAGTCATTGTAATAGCTCTCTGGAGCCGTGGACTTCTTCTTAGCCGCCCCAGAGAGTGAAAACCAGACCTTAGGCCGTAAAACCGGTGGAATCCCCTTCCTGATGAGCTTCTTGAAGGTAACTGCATTACCTAAAGCTGAAAATTTAAGGGAATATTTAAGGGTTGATGAAATTTGAGTCAGCAAATACCAATTGGCCCATTCACTCACAATATATATACACTATTGTGAGTGAAGAAGAATGAAAAGAGATATACCTTGAAGCAGAGAGACACTTGGTTGCAGTAGTAAAACCCAAACAATGAGATCAATATTCTATGAAAGAATCTAAGAATCTAACTCCATGCAAATATAAAAACGCACTACATAGTTTCCATATATTCTCCAACAAAAAGTCTCCTAGAAAGGATTGAATCAACCGCTAAAGATTAAAGTTTTGATGAGTAAACTAACAAGAAAACTATGGCGAGCAAGCGAAGGATCATTATATAAACTATTGCATGTACCATACCAAAATTGAAACTATATAATATTTAGACTTCTAAAAATAGTCATTTCCAGCGAATATAACTTTCTAAGCTCCTCGAATGACTCAAATAATCGTTACCAAGATTGGGAATTTACATAACCAGCAACCAAACAAGCAGTCCTTTAATACGTGAAATTAATGAACTACCATTATATAAACTATTGATGCACATAATTGTTAAGGACAACTTAAACATTCCTAAAAAGTTGTATTTGAGAAGTACCCATCCCCCAAGCATGATTTCTAAAACTACCAAAAAAAAAAAAAAAAAAAGAAGAAGAAAAGAAGAAGAAGAAAAGCATGAATAACACAATGACAACCCAATTGGGAAAGAAAAATGCACAAAAAAATAAAAAAAAATAAATGAGTATATCTGAAAATCTGACAAGTGAAGTTCATATGTTGTTCTGCAACTGAAAATAGGGAAATTTCTCAACTTCCATGATAAATTTGGACAAGCTTTAAGATCCTTAGTAGAGTATCTAAATAAGACAACAAAGTCCAAAAACAAAAACAAAAAAAACAAAAAAGAGTCATACTGAGTTAATCAAGATCCTAGAGCATCCAAATAAGACAATCAACTAAATTAATTTTTATGTTTTGGTTGTATATGCACTAAAATTAAAAGCATCAAAACTAACATTTTCAATATTTAACACACCATGAAAACTGATAATTGGACCACACACATATGTTGTAGACAACTACTAAACCATGATGAATTCTTTGTATATGAGCATTCTCTGTATATATAGGCGAGAACCCAAATTAAATTAAGTTATTTGGCATTTGGTAACCCTTAGATTGGTAACCCTTCTTATTCCTTGGCCAGCTGGACTATATATACTATCTTCATTATTATTATTTTTTTCTCTTGACTAAGAACTAACCAGCAGAAGAAGAATGAGACTAAAAGCAAAGTAGGTCATTAATTTCTCTCATTCTCGCCACTTGGAAGCAGTTTGAAAATATTTTTCTTCAGATTATGGTATTTTAACATATTCAATATTTTTTAGGCACTCCTAAAAAATGATCAAGTACATGTAATTTCACTCCATTTCCTTTTCTGTTACTTTAACAAATCCTAAATCTATTATGAAGAAACTTAAACCAATTTCAATGAGTAAAAAACTATATTTAGATTTACAAGTTTCATTATTAATGAATATCACTACAAGTCTAACTAGTCTATCATCGCATCCACGAAACAACACTTCGGTACGAAATCCACACAATTTAAGCCAAATAACAACAACTATTCACAAACAGAGCACAGAAGAAACATTAATTATATACCCACTAAATCTTCACAAACCAATGGGAAGAAGATGAGCAAAGAAAGATTCACAAACAGCTATTCACAAACAGAGCACAGAAGAAACATCTAAGAAAGAAACAAGTTTCAAATGTTCCTAAAATTTGAGCTCAACTAACCTCTAGATCTCACTGATCGAAGAAGACGAAGAGTTCCAAATCCACAAAGACGAACACCACAACTGGAATCACCGAGCTGAAGAAGGTTTTGAACGATTCAATCGATTTTTCTAAGATTGTAGAAGGTGGTGCTCACAATTGAGAGAGAGAGAGAGAACTTCAAAATCAAAATCGCAATTGCAATCGCTCTAAGATGAATCATTAAGAGGAATCAGAGAGAGAGAGAGAGAGAACTTCGTATTGATTCGATCCTCTGAGACTAACATTAGGGTTTAGAGAGGGTTGAGAGAGAGAGAGAGAGAGAGTCACCTTGGAGATGTGAGAATAGATCGACTTTGAATAGGGTTTGGAAATAGGGGTTTGAAAAGAGACAGGGAGAGGGTTTGGAAATAAGGATTTGGAGGCGTTTTCAAACGACCTCTATTAAAAAACGAGGCCGTTTTAATTCAAAAGGCGACGTTTACAAACGTCGTTAATTATCAGAAAAAGTGACGTTTAAAAAACGCCATTAATTAAACATCGCTAAATCCCCGATTTCCTGCAGTGTATATGAAGTTTTCTAAGTATTGGAAGGTTAGCATGTCAAAGTTACAGTTCATTGCTATGGAATTTGCTAAATAAAATTTTTCATTCATGTCATATTAAAACTTCATGGATTTTTTGGTACGATTTTTTGGCAAGATTGTGATGCTGGCCACCACTCCTTAGATGTTTATGAGTAAAGCTGAGTATGTATCCATTCGATTTGTCAAAATTGAATGGTCTAAATCGATCTTTCACAAAATAAGTTGTTTTGAGCGAAACAAATGAGGATTGATTTTTCTCAATTTATCTAAGTTCGGATGGATGGTGAATGGAAGGTCATTCGACCCAACTCGATTTGCAAGCACTCTTATTTATGGGTAATACAAATAAATTGTCTTGTAAAATTGTGATGTTGGTCAAGGCTCCTCTAATTTAGTCGGTGACTCTGATTGAGTTTTTTTTACCCCAATTTTTATTGTAGTTCATTGTCTAAATATGGGTTTAACTATCGCAACCCCTCAAAAATGCCTAAGTATTCAATCTAATTTATTGAATTCGTATAATTTTTAATTTGTAATGATGCTCTTTTCTAATTAATAATGGTAGAATTAGATAATTAGTTAGCTAGAGTTAGTTAATTAATTAGTTTGTAATAATTAGCTTAGCTTTACGTTGCTACTTAGTTTATTTATTCGGACCCTTCGTCGAGAGGGCAAATGTTGTAATAAGTGTGCGTGTGTGTGTGAATGTCTTCCAACCCCACGTCTTTCTCCCTTTTATTTACCCGCTTTTGATGGTTAGTTTAGGGCATGTTTCAATTAGCATACTTATACTTTGCATGAGTGCATCATTCATTCGTATTGCATACACCGGGCTCAGCGCATCATACAAACTGCATTGTCTTTCAATACCTATTTGAATACATGATTATCAAGTGTTGCATTCGTATGCCATCTTAGAATAGCCGAGCCTATTTAGTTACATCTTTGCATGTGTTGCATTAGGCATTGATAACATAGATAGGATCATGCATTGATTACTAACTAGCTTTTGCTTTGGCTCGGAGTACACTGTAAGTGTTTATGCTTTAGCATCCTTGCATGTGTGTAAGTGTTGCCATGAGAGCATGCTTGCCATGAGGCTATTTGCTTACTTGATAAACTGCATGAATGCCTGTGGATGAAGGCCTCATTACTTGAATTGGAACAATTCATCAAAATGTGAGTTTTAAGCCCACTTAGAGTGGCAAATCATCATGTTTTAAGCCCACCTTGTTTGGTGGCAAATCCGTGTTTTAGCCTACTTGCGAGTAGCATCTTCAAACTATTTTCGAAAAGCAAACATAAGATGTTTTGTTCCAAATCGAGTGATTTAATCCATACTTATATGTTGTGCGCATCACATAGTAAGGTTAGCTAATAAACCGAAATAAGAACACATGTGCTTTCAAAAACAATATATCATGTTTAGTAGAGGCCGATCTTTGATCGGGCGAGCGGGGGTGCTCATTTCATGACCTTCCCCCCTCGTACCTAAGTTCCCGAGCCGAGGCAACTTTGGTGATGACGGACACATGGCCTTAGGCATGAGTCAGGGTTTCCTAAATTTCCCAAAACAAAATATTTAGATGGGGACTCTGTAATTTGGCAAAGCAGTCCATGTTTGGCACTTCTTGATTAAAATCAATTTTTCAAAACGATTTACCGGATTTAGACTCTTTGGTGATTTATCAGTCTTACATTGCACTTTGTGAGACTAGATTCAGAACCGTGACAGGAGTTCGAACTGTAGTAGCTAGAACCCAATTCGCGCCCTCACACGCGGAAGGAGTTCGGGCAAGCTACACAATTGTTCCAAGGTAATTCTGATTCACAATATTCTTCGCAATTCAATAATTATTATGCAATTGTGGATATAGATTATTCGAGGAACATGACTATGGTTCTGCTAAGTTTGGGTCAATCAAGTCTTGTAGGTCAACAAATTTGTCACGCTCAGCTATACATTAAAGAAGAAAAGATTTTGAGTACCTTAATGTTTCAAAATTTTGAAGACCCAAATAGACATTCAATTGAAGTAGAAAACCAAGTTGATTTCAATAATGGTGAGAACGTTGAAATTGATGAAAGAGATGTCACTAAAATTACTTTGATCAAGAAATTTGAAGAAGACAATGAAGAGGTGAAGTAAGAGAAAAACATTGAAGTTAGCCAAGAGCTTCTAATGACACAACTATCATCTCTTGATTATTATGATAGTTATAAGATCGCAAAAGAAGGAGATCTAGTTGAACTCAATGAAAATGAAGAAATAAAAGATGAGGTAATAAAGTTGACATGTGCGCCAGAGAAGTTGATTAAGGATGCAATTGATATTCCAAGATTGATAATTGAATGTCCAACTGAATTTAAGACAGAGCAGAGTCCAGAGAGTATCCAATATCAACATAAAATACACTTCGTTGATTTTCTTGGTGTGGAGCAATTTAATTAGATTTTCAATACTTGTCTAATTGATCTTGTCAACCAGTTAAAGCATATAGAGAATAACTTTCAGAAAGTAGACTTCTCTGCATATAATTTTTGGAAGAGGGACAAACAACTGAAATATTCAAAATATCTCTTTATTTGACATGGAAGATGGCGGATCTCTAATATGAACTTAAGGACGAGTTCTTTCAAAGAAGAGGAGTCTGATGTAGGATAAGATTTTAAGAATTTTTATATTTTTAGTTTTAATATTTTTGTTATATTATTTTATTAGGACTCTTGTAATTTAGTATAAATAATTTAGAATTATTAGGTTTCTTATTAATTTTATTATTTTGGAATTAAATTTTGACTAGGATTTTAAATAGTTTAGAATTCTAGTTTCTTATTCTCTAAGGTTTCCTAATTTGTGTTGATTTAAGTTTCCTAATTTATTTTAGAATTACTTTTCCTACAAGTATTAGGTTTAGTTTATTATAAATAGCTATGTAAGCCTCATGGCAAAGACAACTTTTATTCATTTAATCAATAATATTAAGATATTTTCTCTTCTGTGTGGGACTAGATATCATTCTAGTAGACGAAAAGGGCTCACGAATCCACGAGAAAAATAGAATCTACTATTTTTTTTGTGACGATACCATACAAGAAATTTCACTTTTGGCGACTAAAATTTTAGTCGCCTAAAGCCTTATATAGTCGTCAATTACTTTTGACTACTAATATATTTAGTCGCCAATTTGGTCGCCAATAGTTCGTCGGGAAAGATAATCGGTGACTAAAATTTTTTTGGTAGCCAAAAGTGACCTATCGGCGACTAAACCTTTAGTCACCATATATTTTTTAAAAACAATTATATATATATTTTACTTTTAGCTACTAAATTTTTGGTCCCTAATTGAGCATGTATGTTTGACGACTACCTATTTGGTAGTCAAAAGTTTCACTTTTTGAGAATTTGGGACTAAAAATTTAGTAACCAAAAGTTTCCTTTTTACAATTGGCGACTAAAAGTTTAGTAGCCAAAAGTTTCACTTTTGACAATTGACGACTAAAATTTTAGTAGCCAAAAGCCAACCTATGATATTTGTTTAGTCGCCAAAAGGCCTCATTTAGTTTTTATAATTTGTTCTGTAATATTTTTTGCACCACCTGTAACCTGTGCATATACAAAATTATTCATCAATTCTCAATCATTCAATAAAAATATTTTTTCACAACTTGTAACATTCAATTTGCAACCATATACAAAACTTAACTATTAACCGTGCATATCAAAGAAAATAAGGATCCATAGAAATAGTGTAATCCAACAAATACATATATTATCCAAACCAACAATTAAAATCCAAATTTTTTTAAAAAAAATCTCAATAACAAAAACATATCAGGTGTACATATTTTCCATAAACAAAAATATAATGTAAATTGCGCCCATGCAAACATCATCAATCTGGCCCAAAAATATTACTGTATTCATGCGAACATCATCAATCTGTAACAAAAACCAGTGAGGTAAGTAATAAAAAATGACTAAACAGTTTGTAAGTTAATTGCACAATATTATTATAATTGATATAGCAAGACTAAATGAGGGAACATTAGTGAAGTAGCTAATTGATTTAACAGATTAGCATGGATATAAAAATAAATAAACAAATAAATAACAGCAACAAAATTAATTGAAGACACAAAAAAAAAATAATAATAATAATTAAGCATTTTCCTTCAAAACAAGGCTAAGGAGCATAGAAGGATGAGAAACTTAATTCATTATAGGGCACTAAGACACTCATGGCCAGAGCATATCTAATTTTTTTCTTTTTCAGATGAACAAGTGAACCAAATTGCACCTAGTTTTCCATTACATGTGGCTGTCAAAAAGATATTGTATAGTAGAGTTAAAAGTACTTCAAATGTTTTAAAAAAATTAATCTAAATTTTATTAATAATTTTCACACACTCACATGCCTTTTCATTTAGGCTTACATTTTCATATAATGATATGATGGATCACAACACATTTCAATATTCTAGCAAACTAGAAACTTATAATTCCAAATCCACCACAGGATAATAGAGGAAAGAAAGAACACCTGTCCGCTTTATCAAAACCAAATCTAGCACCAAAATAGAAGGCCACGGCAAGTAACAAGAAGGATGGAATAATATGAGTGGATTTCAAACGATTAGGTCTTAAGAGAGTTTTTTCGCAGGTATTTTAATCCAGCTCCAACAACTAACTCTCTCAGTGCTCCAGGGAAGAGTGTGTCGTGTAGAAACAGTATTGCATAGCGAGATTAATGCAAAACAACCTATAATTTTGTTTAATCTAAGAATACCCATAATATTGAAGACTCAGAATAAGAAACTCTCCCTGAAATTTTAATAATCCAAATTACACTGATTTGCCTTGAGGCTTACAACTAATTTATAGTATGCATGTCCTAACCTAACTAGGAAATAATAAATTAGGCTAATTCCTCATAATACTTGGAATTAATGTAGAAAAACATAAAATTACCAAAAATATAAATTTTGAGTTAGAAACATGCCAAAACAAACAACACAAAAAATGGAAACTCGTAGACAAAGTAATTGGTAAAACAAAATTTCAAAAATAGTTAATTTGTAGAATCGAAAGCCTAAACGATGGAATTTGGCCAAAAAGGAAGTGTTTTTGATCATTGGGCCGTATTCAATAAAAACATGGGCCTTTCGGATTAATTCATGACAGCATCGACCCAAGCTCATAATCACTGGTACGCCATTTCACTGGTCCAATTCGTACAATTATGCTGCACGACTACCTGGCCTGCATCACTCATGTATTTATAAATTTCAAGCTCAAATTCTTTCATTAAAATATATCTATCCAAATGTAGCCTTAATAGCATCTCTTCTACTCCTAGGTATAGAATGTTGTTGGCTGTTAGCTCACAAATGAGGTTATCTTTGGGAGGTTAATGGATGGCTTTCTTAATATGCTTGCTCAAATAATCATATTACTTCCACAATGCTCTCTGTGTCTGTTAGTTCACTTCTATTCATGTTGCAGCAAATTTCCATTGGACTTTGGAAGATGTTGCCAAATCAATTGTTTGCATAATGTCTACCCCATGCCAAGCTAGCTATTCACAGGTACATTTCTCATGAATGGAAATTAGTGTGTGTTCCTGCTAGAATGACTATATTTGTGTCCTCTCCACCTTTCTAGATGCTCAATGATTGGTATGAGGTATGGAATGTGATTAATTATTTTTTTTATACACGAATGAGCACCAGAATTCATGTATTTTTGGGTTTTTTTTTTGGAAAAAGGAAACAAGTCTTTTAAAATTCTTTCCCTCGGGTGATTACCCAAATCTGGGTACTGCTTTTGGGAGGCCTTGGGTTGGCTGGTTTATTGGATGTGTGGGTAAGTCTTATTTATTAATAAGTGGCCAGTGATCTATTTTTCTTCTCATAAAGTATTTAAAATGAATGTCAGTGCCTGAATGCTTGTCATGTATAGGCAGGGCAGGGCGGGGCATTGCCTTAGGCAGATCCTTTCCATCTTACATTTACTCAGCTCAACCTTTGAAGGTAATACCCAATATCCCTTTCATTTTAATGCATTCTCATACTATCTTATTCATTATAATCTTTAATTGGCAATGGGCTGTGAATATTCCCAGAAAATAATTAGTCAAATATCAGCTATGTCATGTCTTCTTTTCCCTAATATCCTCATTCATCTATCAGACCCCACTGGGGATTTTTTACTGGTTCTAATCTGTAATTTCAGGCTAGTACCTAACCATTTCTTATACTATGCCTTTTGGTGACTGTTCTAGCAACTAGCCACTGGATGAACAACTGCTGCCTAATAGTTCTAGATTTTACCAAAAAACCAGTAAAATAATCTTATTTATCATTGATAAATTTATCATTTTATTTCATAAATAAAACAAAATTATTTTAAAGATCTAAAAATTATTTTAAAAATGTTATGTTGAAATAAGTTTATTCGTAAGCAAGGAAGAAAAAATAACATTATTGATTCCAATAAAATTCACTCACCATCTCATTGTGAAGAATTAATAGTACATACATATATACACAGACACGAACACCCACCTCATATTTGGTTTAGAAACTACTTATTTTGTTGAAGTTTGAGTCTATATGTTTCCTACAACTTTTAGGATTTTGTTAGTGTTGGAACAAATCTTTCATTTTGTTCCAAGCTATAGAGAATGAAGGTGTAAACATAATAAATTCCACCACTTCAAGAAAAATCAAACTTCACCAATTGATTGCCTTAATGTATTAGATTTCTTAGCAAAATCTGCAATTTTCAATTGAAGATCTATAGATACACAGATATACTTATATACATATATATATATATATATATAGAGAGAGAGAGAGAGAGAGCATACGTGAGACGGAGCATCAATGGAGCAGAGTTTTTCTCAGTGATGAAGCCTCTAGATCTCGCGGTGGTGGCGGTGGCGGTGGATCTGTGAAGATCGGAGGAGGAGGAGGAGGAGGAGGAGGAAGTGGAGGCGTGAAATGTTTTAGACAGGGATGGGGTGTGGATCTGCAATCTATGTGGCTCACTCACAGATCTGTGTGAATCGCATGAACCTGTTTTGGTTGCTTGCTTTGGTTCTCATCCTTGAGAATTTTGATGGGAAATTAGCTTCTCAATGTGGATGTATGTATGTGTAGATGTGAACACAGAAGATCGTAGAAGCAGATAGATTCAAAGATGTGATTTGAAATGAGGTGTTTAGCAGAGAAAATTTGGGAGAGAAAAGGTGGGTTTGGTTTGGATTGGGTAGAGAAAGAGAGGATGAGAGAGAAGAGTGAGGGCGTGACTCGTGAGCTATATAAAATGGTTATTGGCGACTAAAATATTTTAGTTGCTGAAAGGATTTTATAAAAGGCGTTGATTGAGGCCTCGAAAATGAGGCTCGAAATTGCCTCGAATGCATTTTTTCTTTTTTTTTTTCTTTTTTCTGGGCTAATACATTGCAAAAAAAAATAATAAAAATAATAATAATAATAACAAGCAACGCATCAACCCAGCAAAAAAAAAAAAGAAAGTAAATTCGAGTCAAATTTGAGCCAAAAAATTTGAGGCCTCAATCATTTTTGTTTTATAAATCCCTCCAAAATATTTGAAATGTCTCCCTTCATAAATTTTATTTCTTTGGCGACAAAAATTATTTTTTGTCGCTGAAAATAAACTTTTGGCTACCAAAAGTTTAGTTGCCAAAGGTAAAAAATAATTTTTTATTTTTCATTCGGTGACTAAATGGTTTTAGTAGCCAAAACTCAATATACGGCGACTAAAATTCTTTTTTGTCGCTGAAAATAAACTTTTGGCTACCAAAATTTTGGTCGCCAAAGGTAAAAAATAATTTTTTATTTTTCATTCGGCTACTAAATAATTTTAGTAGCCAAAACTCAATATACGGCGACTAAATTTTTTTTTGTTGTTGAAAATAAACTTTTGGCTACCAAATTTTTGGTAACCAAAGGTAAAAAAATAATTTTTTATTTTCCATTCGGTGACTAACGGTTTTGGTAGTTAAAACTCAATATAAAGCGACTAAAATTTTTTTTTGTCGCCAATTCAAAAATTTTAGCGACTAATTTTTTTTTAGTCGCCAATAACCAATATACCCCGACTAAAAAAATTAGTAGCTAAATATTTTACTTTTGCTGACTAAATTTTTTTTAGTCACCAATTTTGGTCGCCGAATGTGCATTTTGTTGTAGTGTACACCGTCACAAAAAATAAGTAATTTTAATATTATTTATTAATTTTATTGCAGGTTTTTTGTCCTTTTTATTGGCGACGGTGTAGACACCCCATTTTTGACCGACCTTAAGACTCAGACGTCACCGCTTGAGCGCTCGGTGATGTTGCATATTGTGCTCGATCAGAAGTCTCAGAGTCTCGGTCGTGAGCCCTGCCTCCGGACTTCCGAACCCTCTTCTGTGCCTTGCCTCGATTTGCGAACCAGACTCGGTTTTCTCTGTTTCTTTTCCCAGAGGGAGGGAGAGGTCTCGTAGACCATCTCTCAGTGGCCGTGGGCTACATTTCGTGGTCGTAGGCCATTTTGCCCATTTCGGAGCCCGGTTCCCGGTTTTCGGAGCCGTCAGGCCGTGTGCCTCGGTTCGGGACCGCCTAACTACCTCCGTTTGCTCCGGTTTTTGGCATGCATATTATTTACTCCCTTTTAAGGGACACTGAGGTCCAAGAGACCAACTTCGTGGTCGAATACCACTCCCGGTGCTTAACAGTCGGTTTTCGGGGCCTCGGACTGCGCGTTTCGGCCCCCGAACCTTCATTTTGCATCGGTTTTCGTTCATTTTTGGCAGGGACCTCTGTTTCATCACCAGGAAGGTCATAGAAGGGTGGGAGGCCAGCAATTGTTTCAGCAACCAGTTAAATTCCTTCATCGCCCTCCGACGCCCGTTTTTCTCACTTCAAAGTCAATGTTGACCACCCTAGGGCCACTTTCCTCAACCCTAAACCCCATATTTGTGATGTACACATCTGGGAGGCCACCAATATGTGGTGGCCAGCCAGTAATTCCAGTTGACCCTTTTGAACCCCTTTGAAAAGTGGGTTGTTCTCTCTCCTGGTTCACAGTTGCCAATTTTTGACCACATAGCTGTGTTGAGCACACATGGGAGGCCACCAATCTGTGGTGGCCGGCCATTATTTTTGACTTGCCACTTTGACCCTTGGCCGGCCGGCCATGGGGGGTGGCCGGCCGGCCACCTGCAGCTCCAAAAGTTGGCCGGCCAGCTTCCTCAGGATGAGTACATTACAGCTGTGCATTGTTTTTCCCTCCAAAACCTGTATCCGGAGGGAACTTTTTTGGAGGGAAACTTGATGCAATTTCCCTCCCCTTTTTCCCTCCTTGTCTCCCTCTCATTTGTCTACATAACCAGCTGCAAAAACCTGGTTTTAGGGTTGAAAAAAAATTGCTTTGAGCCTTGCATGCATATCTCCCTACATCTCTCTCATTTCCTTCAAAAATCTTCCAAGTTCTCCCCCTTTTTCACACCACCACCTAGCACCACCACCACTACTCCATTTCCAGCAGCTTGGGGAGTTTTTCAGAGGCTAAGGGTGCTGCAACTTGGTCCAAGAAGCAACCAAAGATTGGTCTACAAGGGTGAGTGCCAATTCCCTCTTTTTTAGCTCATTTTTGCAACATTTCTTAGCCCTATTTTCTTGCTGTTTTGAGCTCCGACCAAAACTGAAAATGTCATTTCTTTGAGCTATATTCCATGTTTCATTAAGGGCTCATTGCAGTTTGAAGCTTCTTTTGGCACTTGCTTCATTATCCTCTTGAATGCCATTATTTTGCATGATATTTTTAGCCTATGTGTGATCTGTTTTGGAGCATGTCATAAACTGTAGATAGGCTTATTTTGAGCCATTATTCAACATTGAAGAAGGGATCAACACTGTTGGGGACCTCCATGTATCACTTTCCATTGCACCCCTCTTTGGTCCCCATTTTTGCATGATTTATTAGCTTATTAATCTTCTATTTTTCGACCTTTATCAGAACTAAAAGTGGTCATATTTTGACCCCCTTGTCATGTTTCATTAAGGGTCTTTGGCTTTTTGATGAATATTTTGTATACTTTGTGTTATAGCCTCTTTTGAGCCTCATCTTGCATGACATTTTGAGTGTGTTTGTATACTGTTTTGGGGGCTTCCATAAACTGTAAGTAGTCATATTTTTGGTCCCTCTTCAGTGTTGTAGAAGGGTCTTTTTCTGTTTGGGCTTTTCATCTACCACTTGCTTCATTGCCTCCCTTGCGGAGCCATTTTTGTATGCTAATTTAGTCCCACTTGTGATTACTGTTTGGCCATGCTTTGAACTGTAAAAATGATTATTTTGGGGCTTCCTTGCTTCTGTCTTTTCATTCCATGTACCAATTATGCATGCTTTGTATAGCTGTAAGCCATTTCATGTACCTAGTTTTGCATTTCGGGAGAGATTCCATGCATCGGGTGTCATTTCGCCTTGTTTCGGGGCTGTTTTGCCCCTCATTTTGCTACTGATTTTTGCATGTTTGCATATCATATTCCATGTCTTTGCCATGTCTCATTAGAGTGGCATTTCGGTGCCTGAGGGTCGGTCATCGGTTTGCGTGCACGCGTGCACGCATTTCGAGTTGTCTTGTTTTCATCTGATGGCCTCTCATGTGAGTGTGGCTGAGGTCCACTCATGTTAGTGTAAGTCCATATTGCATTGTGTATGCCATTTCATTCCATAGCATTGCGTATGCTAGGCCGTATATTAGCGCATTGTGTATGCCATGTTTTCTCGTGCATCGTGTATGCCATTTCATAGCCTTTCGCATGTTAGGTTGTATCTTAGTTGCATTTCATGCATATCATGCATATTGCATCGTGTTCGGGATAGGAGTTAGCCCGGGCACGGGAAACGAGGTATGTTCCGTACTCCGAGTGACGAAACGTATCTCAATCCCCCAGTCACCGACACTCCGGATTATCCATGATGGAGTCTTGGTCTTGTTGTGTTTATATGTGCATTCATTTCATATCAAGTTGTGCAATTCGGCTCCTCGGCCATCATGCATCGAGATGCGTGATTGGTGGCACGAGGATCGAGACATGCATACATTCGTGAAATACATTGCTATGCCTCTTTCCTGCTCTCAGTTGTAGCAAAATCAAGAATCAGCAGTCTTCCGAGGCTTGGCACGCATTTCAAGAACAGGTGCAAACAGAGGCTAATTGGGGCATCCCAGTGGATTTCCGCGCAAGGCAGCCTAAACATGCATCATTCATTACCAGAGCGGAATCAAGGTAGTCCCTGGCTTGCATGCCAGTTTTACAGTTTTCTTAGTTAATTTGTCAATTAATTAGGAATTTGTACATTATTTGGACTGTATTATTGGGACTGTACTATTCTTTTATTCGGGACTGTATATTTATTCGGACCCTCTGTGCGAGGGCAATGTTGTAATAAGTGTGCGTGAGTGTGATGTA
Organism: Camellia japonica; assembly: GCA_030407325.1. Lineage (NCBI taxonomy): Eukaryota > Viridiplantae > Streptophyta > Magnoliopsida > Ericales > Theaceae > Camellia > Camellia japonica. The sequence goes on along the minus strand of JAPPVO010000017.1, from coordinate 71,317,041 downwards.
TGTCTTCCAACCCCACGTCTTTCTTTCCTTTTTATTTACCCGCTTATGATGGTTAGATTAGGGCATGTTTCAATTAGCATACAGTATAATAGCATGTTTGCATTCATTCATCTGTCTTGCACGCACCGGGCTCGGCGCATCATACTAACTGCATTTGTATTTCAATTCCAAGTTGAATACATGATAGCTGTAGCATTCCATATGCCATGTTTAGAACAGCCGAGCCTGCTATAGTTTGCATCTTTGCATGTGTTGCATTAGGCAATTCTGTGTATCTAGGATCATGCATGGATTTCTAATGAGTTTTTGTTTTGGCTTGGAGTACTCGGTGAGTTTTATGCTTTCGCATCCTTGCATGCGTGTGAGTGACTGCCGTGAATAGCATGCTTACCATGAGGCTAACTGCTTATGTGATATAACTGCCTTGAATGCCTGTGGGTGGAGGTTGGGTTATTTGGATTGGAACAATTCATCAAATGTTTGTTTTAAGCCCACTAGACAGTGGCAAAATCATGTTTTCTAAGCCCAACCGAGGGTGGCAAAATCTGCATCTTAAGCCTACCTGCGGGTTAGCAAACCATCTTTCAAAAACAAACATGAAATGTTTTGTTCCAATTCAGGCGACCCGGTCTATACTTGTATGCTGTGCGCATCACATAGTAACCTAGGCTAATAACCGGAATAAGAACATACAATGTTTTCAAAATAAGATATCATGGCTAGTAGAGGCCGGTCTTTGACCGGGCGAGCGGGGGTGCTCACGAAGTGACCTTCCCCAATCGTACCCAAGTTCCCGAGCCGAGGCAACTTTGGTGATGACGGACACGTGGCCTTTGCACCGAGTCAGGGTTTCCTAAATTTCCCATTAAAAAAACATTTAGGTGGCGACTCTGTATCTGGCAAAGCAGTCCATGTTTGGCACTTCTTTTCAAAAAATCTGTTTTCAAAATCGATTTGCCGGATTTGGACTCTTTGGTTCAAGATTAAGAACTGTGACATTTGAGTCCTTGAACTGTAGTGACCCCAATATGAACAGAACGGGACTTAACCCTCCCGGGGCGTTCGGGGACGTCTACAGACGGCACCACACCGTCGCAAAAAACATTAGAACCATTGGCGACAGTGGTCATGCCGTTGTAAAAACAACACAATTCACGACAGCATTTCTTGTGGTTCCAAACAAAAAATTTAGCGACGGTAAAACAGTGTCGTTGCAAAAAGTCTCAATTTTTTACATATTATAGGCGACAGTAAAATGCCGTCACAAAAGACAACAATTGCGTCGCAAAAAAAAGGCAACAGCATGATGCCGTCGCTAAAACTTTTTTGCAACGTCCTCTGTTGTGACCCCCCCCTTTGCCGTCACTAAAAGTCATTTGCTGTCGTTAAAATTTTTTTGAGACGACATTAGGAGTATTAGCGACGGTATTTTGCCGTCGCAAAAACCTGAAATTTTTGTAGTGAGATTTTAAAAGTTTTATCAAAATTTTTATCAAATGTCTTACATGAGTGTGAAATCCACACTCATATAAGACATTTGATAAAAATTTTAGTAAAATTTTTAAAATCTCTAGCATACTCATAATGGAAAGTTGGTGCCAAGTCACTTTATGCGATGAGGGAAGACCATACATTGATTGTTTTGTGGACCAAGTATATATTCATTAAAATTGCATATTGCCATTTTATTCTTGTATTTTCTACGTAAACTTGCCTATAAATTTTAATACGTAAATTTATTATTCAATAAGTTTGATGATAATTAATAATATTTTTCATCAAATATTATTAAAAAAACGTAACTAATTGTTAATTTTTAGCATAGTTTGAAAATTTTATCACAAAAATATCATTAATTATAAGTTTTAGGAACGATTTAAAAAAATCGTCACAAAAAATTACTATTTTTTAACTTTCAGTGACAATTTAAAAAAAAAATAGTTATAAAAAGTCACCAATTGTAAGTTTTAGTGACAATTTATAAAAATCGTGACAAAAAAGTCACTAATTCAATTTTTAGCGATATATGTAAAAAATTGTCATAAAAAATTATTTTTAGTGACGATTTTATTAGGACTTATTTTTAATATGATTTGATGAGAAGTAAATCTAACTATTAGGATTTATTGATAACTTACCATTTTTACTGAGATTAAGATCACAAGTGTAAAATAATGATGTCAATAAATTTTTATTTTAAAGGGTAAAATATAATGGAAAAGGCTATTTTATTATGATTTTTCTATAATGATCTTGTGTTGTTTTTATTATAACAAGACACGTCAACATAAATGTAATTTAACAGTTTAAGCTAAAATATAAAATGACATTAAAATCACACATCCTAATACTATGTAATTCAACTTTAAACATATATTGTTGGATACCATTGTAGAAAGATCCATTACAAAAATCTTAATACTAAAGTTGATGTTTGTCGTCAAAGTGTGCACTTTGATTTATTTTAATCCTTATTATTTCAATCATATCAATTTGATCTCCAATAATTCCTATTTAAATTGTCCCAATGCCAATGTCATTTAAATTTTCATTCAAATTCCTAAAAAAATTATCTTGCGATGTAAAATTTGGAGAAAACAACAATAAAGGCTATTTAAAAAAATAGATAAACAAACATGATTTATATATTTAGAATTAAAATGACACAATGTGCATGCTTTAGGGACAAACAATGTATTTAATCTTATTTTAAATTTAGAAAAAGTTTTAAAACTTAGGTAATTAATAAACTGGCCTCTCTTTGAATTAAAAAACTAATAAAGTATGTTTAATACTCATATATTTTCTGATCTTGACATAATCAAGAATGTGTAACAATATAAAATGAGTATATTGAAAAAGTATGGGTCTCGTAATCTCAAGAACTAAAAGACTGAGTTGTTAAAATAAGTATATTGAAAAAGTATGAGTATCATAATCTCAAGGACTAAAAAGACTGAGTTTTTAGATTTTAAAAATTATTTCTTAAATTAAATCAAATCAAATAAGAAGAATAGTTCTAAATTATAACCGAAAGTAATTATTGAAGATTTGATCAGCACTTATCAAATGGTGGCGGATGTTGTTGGTTTCTCCAAGTTCTATGAACTTGTGAGATTCAAAAAATCATCTCACATGGATTGTAGAGATCCAATGAATAGATGAGTTTTGCCCCATAAATCTGCAAAGATAAGCATGGTCAGCACCACCCAATCGGGATTGTCAGCTGGAGACACTTCGATGATAAAGTTAGTAACTTGAATCCAAAAGAGATGATGAAGAATTGACGAGTGTGTGTGTGTGCTGTCTGGTGCTGAGAAATGAGGCATATGTTACTCCTTGGGATGCCCTCCTTTTATATAGATGTGGGGTGTGATATTTGCTTGGTAGATATTTGTTTGGTGGACTTGCTTGTTTGGGCAAGGCCCATTGTCAGGCCTTGTTTGGGTTAGCTCCAATAGGCTGATATATTATTTTTTGGCTCCTACAATTGCCCCAAAACTTTCATTGCCTGCAGTAGAAGAAATGAGAGTTTTTATTGCCGATCGAGTTACATTGTTCCGATAGATGTCAGGTTTCTTGATAAAGAACACTTTGGAAAAATGAATAAAAACGAATGAATGAATGACTGTATGAATGCATGCATGCTTGAATGTATGTGCAAATATATGTATATAAGGGAGAGGGGTGAGCTAAAATCCAGTGAATATGAAATTAATGAATGATGTCTATCATAGTATGGAATTATATCACATGAGTTCCAAACAAATCGTACCATAAACGATTACTTGTCATATCAAAGTTCACAAAGCATATATATATGTGGTACATCCAATAGTACATGATGAGACCATATAAGTCTAACATAGGGACCCCTTAGGTCTACATCAGAGATCTCTATAACAATTGGTTATGGTATTGTTACCCCCGGGCGAGGGCTACACTAAGGATGCCACAATTTCTATATGTATGTTTTGCTCCGAATTTGGAGACCTTTGCTGATGGCACTCCGTGCCAAGTGTGAAGATTGCCCCATATTCATAACCCCTAGGCGAGGGCTACACTAAGGATGCCACAATTACTATATGTATGTTTTGCTCCAAATTCGGAGACCTTTGTTGATGGCACTCCGTGCTGAGTGTGAAGATTGCGCCGTATTCGGAAACTTCTGCTGATTTTAAGTGGCGATCAGTTGCCAATATTGCAAGGATTTTGAATAGTGCATCATGTGTCATTGATTGCCTAGCATTGCTCTGTTGTCTAACGTATACTTACCCCATTGCTTTCGAATGACAGGTGTTAATCAGAAGGAATGTAGATTGGACATTGACCAAAAGTGTCAAGGAGTAAGTCGAGAACAAATTGTTGAAGCAGATTCCTTGTCCCAGTGCTTTCGAATGATAGGTGTTCTTCGGAAGGAATTCATAATGGATGCGTGTCGAAATTGTCAAGGATCTGTTTGCCATGTTTCAGGGCAGGTTCGGCTTTAGTGACAAATTATTCGGGTTGTGATATAGGCGGGAAGTCTCCAAATATGGTGTAGCTGTTGCAGTCGGCATTTATCAAACTCTAAGTATGGCGGCAAAAATGTTGTTTGAGCTGCGATATGTGGCACTACATATAAAAGCGACAAAGTGATGGTATGGAATTTGAAAAATTAGACCACATGGAGGTGCTTAGAAGGCACAAAATAGTTGGGAACGACTATTTGATCGTTGGAATCGTACTCCTGATGACGTTGTTGTAGCCAAAATGGATCTGACCGTGCAGATCGGTGGAGAATTGGGCTTCATGAAGCATTGGATAATTTCGCTTAGATTGCTGAGTTAGACAGCTCGGCTAGACTAGGTGTCTTTGGCAAACATAAAAGTAACGTTGTTGTTAGCAAGACTTGAACCCTTACCCTTGGAAATAAGGAATAAGAGTAAACCACTTTGCCACAACATATCCTTGTGTTCATATTTTGTAAGTTATGTATATGAACATGACTGTTATTCGGCGATGACAAAATGGAACTTAGTTGCAATGCACTGAATAATTGTTTATGTTGTCCAACGCATGTCGTCTTCTCCGGTGACATAGTGGGATTTCTCGGCAAACTTCGGTTGGCTCGTATGGCTTCTTTTTAGCACTAATTTTGACGCGGTTTGTTATGTTGGACTCATCTCAATGAGCACTTCACACTGGTATGTTCAAAATTTGATTTCGACGTCTTCAAAAATTGTAGTTTTCTAAAAAAGTGGTCCATTTTGTAACTATCGACAGACGTTGGTTAAATTTTTGGCTCTTCTGGTTGGTGGGTCGAGACTCCTCTAGTCAGCATGAACCTTCTGGTATATTTAGATCTTGATATTAACACCTCCAAAATCTTGGACCAATTGAAGCCGAGATGCTAGTTCTATGCCGAGACGACTTTGCGGTTGTAGCCAACATGATTAAGGATATATACTTGCACCATTTAAGTGAGGACGATTATTGTCGATGAGCATGGTGATGGAGTTGTGGTGCCATGCGTCCCAAAAACAGTCGAGTGGCTGTGCGAATTTTAACAAGTTAGTAGCCGAATGACTGATGTGTGTCCGAGTAATGTTGATGCACTACTAATTAAACCATAAGATTGTTACAGAAGATATAGATGAATTAATAATTGTAAACACACTTGAGCTATATATATATATATATTTGTTGGTGTTTAAGAAGATGACAAATGGTGCAAAGCCGAATGTAAACGAAATTCAAGTTGTGGGTCCTGCCCCAGGTGGCAGTAGATGGCCAAGAGATAAATGAATGATTGGTGAAGATGGATGATTGTGGCCTAGCGCTCCAAGAGCCTGCTGTCAAAATTGCATATTGATCGGACACGATTTGACCATTGATCTATCATTTAATGTCCCCTTGCAAATTTGGACTCTGAAAATGGATTCTACACGGTGAAAACCTTGAGGGTAGTCATGCCTGAAGTTATCGGACCACTTGATTAACCCAAACGTGCTAAGATGCAACGGAGCACCTTGTGTCGAGAAGTGCATGATAAATCTTAATGTCATTTTCTCCATGCAGCAGGCCGTGAAATCCATAATTTTTAAATTCAAACTCCTGACTTTGAGCTCTTGTATATCCCTCGTTTTAAGTCTGATTGGCCTCATTTTTGCGGCATTGGATTCATCTCGCGAGCTAGTATTCATTCCATCATTCTGATGCCTCATTTTTCCTTTGTTTGGATGCCATCGGACCTCCGAAAGTTGACCAAAAATAACATTATTCTATTTTTTTTCTTTTTTTTTTCTTTTGGGTATTGTTCGACTCTTCTGCTCGGTTGAAGTGTGGTCGGCTGAAGGAAGGTTGAAAAATCTAGAAATCCCCTAGATGTTGATTTGTGATTATGTATCAATTTTAAGCAGTATATAACAATCCCAATTAAACAATCAAGACAAATCGACATAACAATTTTACGTGGAAAAACCACAATTAGACACCTCCAATTGTGATAAAAAAACCATGGGCAACAGCCACAAAACAATCCACTAAGAAGATATAAAGGAATTACACAGGTATACTCTCAATTACCTAGCGAATCCACGCCCGAATTGAACCAACCCCTATGTGCCTCTTCCAACCCCGTCTTCACCTCGGAATTGTCTTGACGATGAGCCACTCCATAATCCACCAAAGCTTCAGGCTCGAATTCTTCAGAATCCACCGAAGAACAACTCTCTCTTTTATGTAGAACAAACAATTAATCCTTTGATGTATACTCTTTAAACCATGAGTTGAATACTCAATCAAAAAATATCAAAGAAAACTAGCAAAATATCCCCAGATATAAACACTAGAATCCACACTACAAGAAAAACACCTTTGGCGACTAAATTTTTAGTCGCCAAAAGTCCTTTTTTAGTCGCCAAAAGTCGACTTTTCACTTTCCCCGACTAAATATTTTAGTCGCCGGTTTTGTCGCGAATAGATGGTCGGCGAAGGTATTGGCGACTAAAAAAAGTTTTAGTCGGCAAAGTTTTACTCTTCAGCGACCAAAGCATTTGTCGCCAATAGTCAATTACATTTTTGAAAATTATACATTTAGCGACTAATCTTTTAGTCGCCAATAGTGAATTTTTTTTTTTTTAATTTATACATTTGCCGACTAAGCTTTTCGTCGCCAATAGTCAATCTTTTGGCGACCACTGTTTTTAGTCGCCAAAAGCATATTTCAAAAAAAAAAAAATTTACCCTCTGCTGTTCCCAAGATTCGAACCGCTGACCCATCCCACATTCCAAACCTTTACCAACACACTCTCCCCACTATGCCACTACAACATCACATGAATATAAATGCAACATATATTATTTATATATTACTTTGACCAGTATTAATACAAAACTATATATATAAAAATAATTATTTTTATTCAATATAATTTATGTAAAAAATAAATTATTTACTAAAAAAAAAATTAGATCACTTTTGGCGACTAAATCTATTTTTTAGTCGCCAATTGTATAGTTTTGGCTACTAATTAGTTTTTAGTTGCTAAAAAAATTCATTCCCGCCTAAAAATAACCAGTTTTGCCGACTAAACCTGTTTTTAGTCGCCAAAAATGTCCCCTTTTGGCTACTAAACTGAACTTTAGTCGCCAATTGACTGTTTTTAGCTACTAATTTTTTTTTAGTAGCCAAAAAGCTTCACTTTCAGCGACCAAACTATTTTTAGTCGCCAAAACACGTAGAATCGGCGACCAAACTGTTTTTTAGTCACCAAAACCTATACTTTTGGCTACTAAATTATTTCAGTCGCCAAAAACTGTCACTTTTGGCTACTAAAAAACCTTTAGTCGCTGAAACCCCTATATTCGGCGACTAAACTGACTTTTAGTCGCTAAAACCCTTATATTCGGCGACTAAACTCTTTTAGTCGGCAAAAGTGATCAATTTTGGCGACTAATTCCATTTTAGTCGCCAATTCTACTACTTTCAGCGATGAAAACTCCAGTTTTAGTCGTGAAATCTGCTTTTTGTTGTAGTGCCAAGAAGAAGATCTGGAGAAGTAATCCTAGATTTGGACTGAAACACGTATTTATAAAAAACTGTCCCACGATCTCCGCTCGAGCGTCAGATTGGCCGCTCGAGCGGACCTACGCTCGAGCGCTGAAAGTTCCGCTCAAGCGGGAAAAAATAACATCCAATATTTTTGCAGGCGAACAAACTTCTAAAACCCAGCATTCTCCACTCGAGCGGACAGGCAACTTTGAATGCATTTTTGCATTTTGCTTCGGGGGCGCTGCCCCTCAACCCTGCCTGGGCGCTGCCCCAGACCCGCCAAGGGACGCTGCCCCCTGGACCCCCGCGAGCTGACCGGGCAGCTGGATCCCCGTCATAATCAGTGAAGTGGCAATCTTGAAAGAATTAACATCACAAAACTTCTTTGCAAGGCACAATTCAAGTTGGATTCGCATCTAAAAACTCATAGCCTCACTGAAATAAAAAGTGCAAAAACAAATATAACTGAAAGGAGTTTTGTCAAGTGGGATTGCCAAGAATAAAAACCTTACAAAGGTGTTTGGAAAAATGTGCTCTTGGCAGGATGTACTCGGTGGTGAAGTGTGCTTGGTGGCGGAATATGCTTGACAAAAGGGCTGGGCGAGGCTCGTGATGGGTCATTGAATTTGCACTCGAACAATCGGGGTAGTTTATTTCTCGGTGTGAAAATTAGTGGGCGAAGTGGTGGCTAAGGTGCGATTGTAGTTATCATCGTGCGTGACTGACGTGTTTCGGCTTTGCAATGTTGTCGAGTAAGAATATTAGTGAACTTGATCGTGGGTCTAATCTAGTGGCTTCACAATGTTAGTAACTCGGCAAGCTCGTTATAATTATCAATTGTTAAACGGGTGTTGTGGTCGCCGACAACGGTAGTGTTGTAGTTGTCGGTATGGCTTGTGGTCTACTAGGCGATTCAAGGCATTGGATTCCGACTGTTGAAACAGTTTCTGAATGAGAAATACTTTGGCTGTATAGAAGGTCGGTGCTCCATTTTACTTAGCGTGGTTTAGCATCGGGGAACTTTAGCTTTCCTCAGTGAGCTTGGTCAAGGTGGCCAATGCCTTTGCTAGAAAACGGGTCTTCTTGCAGGTGGATGAGATTGTCGAGTGACATGAGTGATCTTGCCAAAGAACCTTGGTCTTCATCAGGGAAAATGATCTTCGATTTTCCGTGCTCGGCAATGCTTATTCTCAGCCTTTCGTCCACGCCGAACAACCATCACTCTTTGCCGAGATTGTTTCACGATTCCATTTAGTGAGTTCGGCACATATAGATGATAATATTATGTTCACAGATCTTGATTTCGAGGATGGGATGTGATACGAGTTTGGGTTTGGAGTATGTTCGGCATCTTATAATTTCAGCGGTGTTCCGAAGTAGTGAAGCAATGAATAAGCTACTCGGCCCCTTGGTTTGCAGCATTTTTATTTTTTATTTTTTTAATAGCTTGCCAGGAACAATTCTAGAGAGAGAGAGAGAGAGAGTCAAGACCCAATTGTAGAACTACTAACTTCATCTTATTTTGTCAACCTTTCTAAGCAATATTGATATTCAACAAGGGTTTGATCAAATATATATATATATACACACTTGAACTTTAGCAATAAACATAATCAAAAAGAAAGAAGCCAAATATGCAGTTGTGGGTCTCCTTTTTGAGAAAGAGATTGGTTACCTCGGTGCTCACTGGTCCGAGCACCTTGAGTGTCGTATCTATTCTTCTCTTCGTTGAATTCTTTAGCTCTTTCCCACAAACGGCGCCGATTGTGAGATCCAGAAATTCCTCTCACATGGATGGTAGAGATCCAACGAAGAGATGAGCTTTGCTCCATAAATCTGCAAAGATAAGCATGGTCCGTGCCACCCAACCTGAGTTTTCGGCCGGAGACACTTCGATGATAAAGTTAGTAACTTGAATCAAAGAAAGATGATGAAGAACTGATGAGTGTGTGTGTGTGTGTTGTCTGGTGCTACGAAATGAGGCATACCTTACTCCTTGTGATGCCCTTATTTTATATAGATGCGGGATGTGATATTTGCTTAGTAGATATTTGTTTGGTGGGCTTGCTTGTTTGGGCAAAGCCCATTGTTAGGCCTTGTTTCGATTTGCCCCAATAAGTTGATAGATTATTTTTTGGATCCCACAGAACTCATTGTTTTCTTGGTGGCAATGAGTTCCAGTTCGGAAAAAAAAAGGGTCATTTCGAAAACGATTCCATTTGTGATCCTCTGGTCAATTTAGTTCATCAGAAATGATTTGGGGTTTAATAAAGTTCAACCTGATTGGCTTCTTCTTCCCGAGCTCATAGTGACGAGAATGGCTTTTTGTGTTAAATCTAAATCATGCATCTCTTGCCTTTTTTATTTTTTATTTTTTTGATCTGTAAAAAAAATTTATTGATGCAAAATAAAAGTACAACATATACAAAAATTACATCAAGAAGGCACAAAAGGCCAAGACAAAAGTATCATAATTTAAAGGCCCTATATCAACTAAGTGGAAATATGAAACAAAACCAATCAAATACAAAATTAATGACCAAAAGAGAAAAGAAACAAAGCCAATCAAATGCTTCTCTTCACTTTGGTGTGACCAATTTTGTGTTCCAACTGCAGTGCATCAAGAAGCTTTTTTAAGATTTTAACTGTAACAGAGGTGGTCTCCATTGAGGACTAAGTTTCTTTTTTTCGAGTTGAGGTTTTAGTTTCATATTTTCTTAGTTTTCAGGGTTTCTCTTCTTTGTTAGGTCTTGGTGTTGCATAGTTTAATGTGTTATGTGTTTTTGTTAGGATTCGTCTATTTATATGATAAATGTGGGTCCCATACGGTTACTAGGTTGGTGTATCTATGTATTGGGGTTAGGATAGTGGAATTCATAATCTACTAAGAAACCTAATATCTGTAGGATTTGGTTACTTAATTGTATAGAATTAGAATTCTTATGGGTAGACTATTAGAAATAGTCATGTGGACTATGGGATTTTATTTGAGAGAGATTAAGAGAGTAGTGAGGAAAAACAATAGAGATGTAAGGGTGAGAGAAAAAAATACCATGGGCACCAGGCTAGTAAGGGCTAAACTTATTTTGAGCATGTGGTTTGGGTAATAGTGTGGGTTTTGAGTAGTTTGGCCATCTCACATATATTCTCTATTTTATTTATAGTGGAAACTCTCTCTTCCATGGATGTAGGCAATATGAGCCGAACAACATAAGAAGATTGTTATCAAAAAAGGATCTAGAGAGACGAGGTAGAGAGGGTTGAGGGTTTGATCCTAATCCCCAGACTATTATGTTATAGCCTCTCTAACCCTTCACTCTTTTACTAGCTAAAGTCCCAACCTAACCTTAGTTAAGCTACTGGCAAAAGAATGAATATTGAGGGTTGTGGCAAAGACTCTAAAAATGCAGAGGGGAATGATTTTTGTGTTTTTGAACATTTTATTGTTTTTCATTAAAAAATAAAATAAATAGAAAAACCCACAAAAATTTGAAGTTGAACTAACGTCTATTACATTGGGAGCAATTCCAAGTACACGCAGTCAAAAAGTGTGGATTATGAATTTAGGTACGGATTTGTAAAGGGAAATGAAAAAGTGAATGAAACGTAATTTTATTTTATAATTTCAAGGGGTTGGTTGGCTTAGTGGGTGCAACCTGGGACCTGAGGATGTACTATATTCAGATTTTAGGTTCACCTCTCACTAGTTGCTTTCAACTTTTTGGGGCTACGCTCGCAGGCACTGTCTGAGATTTGTCCAATTCACATGAAGAGGGCGTTTTACGTGAATTTCGAGATTAATTGAGGTGTGCATAAATTAATCCAGACACTCGGTCATAAAAAATGTAGTTATATTTTATTTATATTTCACTCACTGTCTTTCAAAATCTATGTTCCAAACGCTACATTATTGACCAATAACAAAAAGACTTTTGACTAATTCACATTCAACACAAATTTAAGAACATTAAATGACAGGGACGGACGTAGGATTCTAATATCGAGGGGGCCGAGTGTATATGTATCAAAAAATTTGTAATGAGCATGTGATATATATCAATTTCTACCCAAATATCACAAAAATATATAATTAGATGTTTCCATTCATTGTATATAATTACAAAATGTTATCAAAATACAATTAGATATGTTCTAGTAAATCCATATTAATTTTCAAAAAAGTAACTATTTGCTTTACATATCTACTTAGGCATCTAAAGTTGCGCTCGATGTTCTTTCATAATATAAAACGCATATATGATGGAATCTACATCAAAATCTTGAGTAATGTTTCTCAACATATGTTAGCAAGTAGCTTGAAAGAAAATCATCTTCCATCCTGTTGCGCAATCTAGTCTTTACAATTTTCACAGCTAAAAATGCACATTCTGTTGTCGCCATAGAAACTGGTAAATTAGAACAAGACGAATTAATCTATCAACAAGAGGATAAATTGTTGACTTCCTTGTTATTGCCAACATTTGGTACAAGTAAGAAATTGTCAATAACTGCTAAAACTTAGGATGTTTAAGGATGTCAATCTCGTAGTTTTGCAATTGGAATTTCAAATGTATTTTTTCTTGCTCTATGAAGTGATTAGGATAAAATTGATTTGCAAGCTTGCATATATCTTCAATTTTGAACGAATTGTAATCATCCCTAGGATCTAAAGCAGAGCTAAGAATAAGCAATTCCATCACATCTTCTTTGAATCTGTTGTTCAATTCTTGCAATTGAGAATCACATGTAATTGTAAAAATATCAACCCAAAAATGATGCTCAATAGTAATGTGATCTCTTTGGTGACAAGCACGACCTCTACCAGATGTGTAACGAGCACTCATATCAAGAATATCTATGTTATATTTTCCATCCACAAAATAGTTGAACATTCTCTAACAAAGGAATCCATTCATCTTCTCTATATTTTTGAACAAGTGCTTTTGTAGTTGACACTAGATGCATTGTATTCAATATATCTTGGGATTTACATTGCAAAGCTTGGCAAAGATCATCAGTAGTCCCCATAACATCTCTCATCAAATGTAAGATAAACACAAACTTTAAAGATGTAATCTTATCATAAACTCCATCAGCATCTGCACATTAAGTAGAGGTGGCTCCATCATTGATGACATTACTTAAGACTGAACAAGTTGCTCTAAACATATTTATCAAACTGGAAATAGATCCCAAGTAACAACCCCATCGAGTATCTCCAGCTCGTTTAAATGTCCTAACTTGATTTTTTCCTTTACCAGTTTCAACTTCATTAATGGCAAGTTTTGCTACATTTCTTCAGCTTGAGGAACTTTCAACTGATCATGCCTTTCACAAGAAGAGCCACATAGATTAACTGTGAGAGCCAGATAAGAAAAAAATTGGACAACGGGTATAACCTCTCTTGCTGTTGCTACCAATGCTAATTGGAGTCAATGAGCAAAGCAATGAACATAATACGTAAAATGATTGTCATGAAGAAATAAGGCCGGTAACCCAGTCCACTCTCCACGCATATTACAAGCACCATCATACCCTTGACCACAAATATTTTGTACACTAAGATTATGATGAGATAGGACAATATATATTTCTTCTTTCAAAGTTGCTGATGTTGTATCCGATATATGAACTATGTCAAAAAAATGCTCCTTTATAAAACCATCTTTATCAACAAATTGTAGAACAATGGCCATTTGCTCCCTCTTTGATTCATCTCGAGCTCCATCCACTATAATGCAAAATTTTGCTTCATCAATCTCCTCAAGAATGCATCTTGTATTTTGTCAAAGAAATACTAAGAATCTCTTTTTGAATCGGCGAGTAGTATGAAGCATTTTGTTTTGAGAGCTTTGTGTAACACAACATCTGCCACATCTGCATTATAAGATGCCAAGAGCTTTATCAATTCAATAATATTTTCTCGATTATTAGAATCATGACTTTCATCACAACCTCTAAATGCACAAGCTTGAAATGTAAGCCATTTGACAGCATCTATTGTAGTCTTCAACCGCAAACGGTTTTTGGCAACTTGTTGAGAAGTTTGTTTCTCAACTAATTTCTCAATGTGTTGCGCTTGAATTGTTAAATCATGGCAAGATTTGACAACAATTCTGTGTGATGAATTAGGGTCCTTTCCAATATGAGTTAAGAAAGCACAATTCTTCCTACTATCGACTTTCTTCCATGAAGAAAATCCATCAGAAATGAAAGCGCTAGAAGTAGTGCGTCCATTTGGTTTTGTAAAAAGATAGCAAGGAAGACAAAAGGCACAATGTTTGGTTGGAGAATATTCTAGCCGATCTGGAAATAACTTGTACCAAGAAGCTAGAAAATGACGCCCATTCTTTCTTTCAAAAGGTTGGTTGTCAGGTTGGTATGGTCCAAATTGATGTAAGCTCGTCGAATCTCATCACGTTGAGATATCAAATACTCCCAAATTTGGGCGTAGTCCTGGATCCCTTACCAAAGAAGATGTATCAACTTCTTTGGATTCTATTCTAGGCACTTTACGGGGACGTTGTTCAGGAATTGAAGCTTCAACATTATCAGTGAAATGTTTTGTAGTTGCATTAACTTCTATATCTTGAGAGCCTATTTTCTTAAAGAAAGAATCAATTTTATTTAAGAACCTGAAAATTATTAAACAATTTTTGTTACTCACTAGGTAAGAAGCACACTAACAATATAATCTAATCTAACAAAGGATATGTCATTTTCAATGGGTAAACAATAAAAATGTTCAGAGTAATAGAATTTTTAACCCCAACGAGGTGAATTGCATCCAAATTGAAGTGAATTGCAACAAAATTAAAGATATTTAAGCCTATTCATCTCTGAGAAATTAAAGATTATTATTATTATTATTATTATTATTATTTAAGCCTACAGTAAATGCTTGGTTTTGCAACCAAAACAAGAGAAGATTTCAATTTCATTTTGATTAGTTTTCCTCCATCTCAACAACCAAACAAAGTATATTTAGATTTTTGTCATTTCCAAAAACGAGATTAGTCATTTAAAAAAAATCAGACAACAAATGAGCGAATAAATTTGAAAAAAAAAATGGAAGAGATTAGTATTACCTAGAAATGAAAAAGTGAAAAAGGAATCAGAGGATGTAAGGTTTGATTCACTGTATTGTCTCCATTTGTTGTTTCAGTGCGAGCCTGTGAGGTCTGGGAGATTTGCGAGTTCTTTTCCAAGCTTTCATATCATTTACACAGAGAGAGAGAGAGAGAGAGAGTAAAGTGGAGAAGGGGGCTTAAACAATTAGGTTAATAAGAATTTGGGGCATTTTCAAGAGTGGGCAGGTTATACGTGACTAGTATTTTTTTATATTTTGTATTTAGTTATAACCAAACAATTAAAAATTTTGGGCCCTAATTAGACAAAAAAGGACTTTAACATATTAACAAAATAATTCTCAATTGTTTTAACATTACTAAATTTAAAATAAAAAGTAATCATACTTAAAAAATAAATCAGTATTATTATTATTTTTAGTATTTATCAAAAAAATAATTAAATTTTAAAGTAGAAATTTAAGGGGTGGCAGTTCTTAAATTTTTTGCAAAAACTTTGGGTGGCGAACCTATATAATTTAAAAATATTTGTAATTTTAATACTATATTTAGGGTGTTTTTTTCAAAACTTTTTTTTTTTTTTTTTTGCGTGGGGGAGGGGGGGGGATTCGGGTTTGCTAACCCCCCCCTCCGGTCCATCCCAATGTAAATTATAAACGAATGTTAATATGGTTTAAAAACGTGAGTAATGCAGTCGCTATCTATTTTTCTTATATTATTCTATTATTTAGTTTAGTTGTTAATATTAGACATAATATGAGTGATGAGACTCATTCTATTAATATTTTATTGACAAATAGAATAATAGGCATAACATGACATAAAAAATATGCTAAGCATGTAAAAATATTATATATTTTTTTATTACACAAACTTTTATGCAATATATACAATTTATTTAAACTCCATCATACAGGCCTTACAAAATATATTAACAAAATTTAATTATTTATTGGTTAAGACTTTAATAAGTATCTTCTTGATGCATCACTTACCTTGCCTTTTTCTTGGGTAAGCAATCACTTACCTAGTCTGTTGTGTATAATTGCATGCTTCAGTCAAAGTCATGATTAGATGCATAAAGTAGAGGTAATAGAACATACACAAACAACAAGATCTTCATCCTTTTTACATTTTTAAAATATTTAATTCCTCTCATACCCAAGTTAATTGTTTTCTATCAAGACAACAAAATTTGTAACTCTATGTGTTTGGTCGAATGATAAAGATTTTTTTTAATAAGTAGAATGATAAAGATTTAAGATTAAAATTCAAGTTCTATAGTGTGAGTCTTTTCAATGAATATTTAAAAATTTGTTTCATCGCTAATTTTAAAAACTCAAAAATGGTCGAGACATCTAGTTATCACCAAAAAAAAAAAAAAAAAAAAAAAACAAACAAAACAAAAAAAAAAACACACACACAACAACATCCATTAAATATTTTGTCTTTGCATCAACACTTAGGAATGGCAACAGGCCGGGGTGGGGCCGGAGATCACACTCCCCATTCTCGATCCCCGATTGTGAAAATCTCCCCGTTCCCAGCCCTGATCCCCAACAAGGAACCTATTACCGTCCCTGTCCCCACCTCCTAATGGGGATCGGGTTTTCCCGACCCTGAAAAATTCTCGGCCCAAATCTGTTTCAACAACATCATCATCATCATTCCCAATTGTTTCATTTTCAACATCAACATCATCAACAAAATCATCAATAGATCCACTACCAAAAAAATATATATATATGGATAGATAGAGGCACAAACATATACATTTATACATATATACACAAACAGATTTGAGATCTGAGATCTGTGTATCAGTGTCATAGAGAGAGAGAGAGAGAGGAGAGAGAGAGAGAGAGAGAGAGAAGAGAAAGAGGGGACGATGGAGGCAATTGTGACTGTGACGAACGATAGAGGAGGACGATTGGCGTCGCAGAGAGGCGGAGGAGGACGATCGGTGTCGCAAACAAGCAGTTGCGCTGAGAGAAGAGGAGAGGTACGAAAGTGAGAGAGAGTAGATGGAAGAGAGAGAGAGAGAGAAGGGGGGTCAATGGGTTGGGTCATAACTTAATAGAGGTATTTATAGTAATTTTACTTTGGGGAGGTAACGGAGATAGGGTCAGGGCTGAGGCTGGGAAACATATCACCATTCCCGACCCAAAAATTATCGGGGATTCATTTTCGAACACCATCCCTGGCCCGTCAGGAGTATTTTTCAGAAAAAACCGCTATAATCGGGGTCGAAAGAGCGAGTCCCCATCGGGTCGGGTTTAAATTGACATCCCTATTGACACTCCACTTCAGGGCATATATATGTTTATGAAAATAAGGTGATAGCAATTATTGTATCAACTTCATTAAACTTGTTAAATACCTGCCACCATTTATGGAACTAGGATAACAACTTTTTAATCGTTTATTTATTTTGGTTGATCATACAACACACCATGATCTGACAACCACAATGAATCATCTGCGCAATGAAAGCTGGCCAACTTATCAATTCACAAAATAAACTCGTAAATACAAAATCAATCACATGACACTATACACTTGCATGTGGGATAGTGATCGCAAGCTTTGAGGCATAAGTATTGAGATCTTAAGTTTTTATTCTTTTCGGTATCAGTTATTCGGACAATAATACATAGAATTGGTAGGATAAATTTTTCAAGTCTAGACAAATTGTATCTAGTGTCAGGACTGTGGGTTCAAATCTTTGCCTATATGTAAGTTCGTGACTTACCACTATATGATTGAGTGATCCTACTATATAGCATCACTTAAAAATAACCTTTGAAATTTCGACTCTTTAGAATTTAGTCTCATAAATCACCCCACTATGAGAAGATTTTTTTTTCACTTGTATGTGGACCACAACCACATGCAAAAAAATTCATTTTTTTTTTTTTTTCTGTCCTTGGTCTCGTTTGGCATGTTACAGTTTTAGCTTAAAGATCAAAAGTTACTAAAAAAAAATAAAAAACCTATACTTATACCAAAAAATCAAAGATTCTCTTTTTTCTCTATTTTTTATACATCTTTTCGTAAAAAACTAAAAAATTATTCCAAACATACTAATTTTTTTATCTCATATTTTAACCAAAAAATTAAAAAATTATTAAAATAACCTATTCCCAAACTACGCCTTATACAATTGTGAACTCGACATGTCAATTCTGAGAAGTTGCTCTTGCCTTGGCTCTGGCTATAAGCCTGTTTGGTAGAGCTTATAAGCTGCTTATTTCAACTTTTAGCTTAATTTAAGCTAAAATATTGTGTTTGGTGTAGCTTAAGTTAACTAGCTTATAACTTAAATTAAACTATTTCTCAGCTTATCTCAAAAGTTAGTCAGGGGGTGCTTAAATTTTTGACTTAAGCACACAGCTAGTGTGGAGGGCTAAAATTACTTAAATGCCCTCGCAAATACCCAAATATTAATATTAATAAAAAAAATAAAAAATTTTATATTTCTGAGAAAAAGAAAAAAATCAATATTAATTGAAAAATAAATATTAATTGGTATTAATTATTAATAAATTCATATTGTATATTTTTTAATAATTAAAAATAAAAATTGTATATTTCTGAAAGAAGAAAAGAAAAAAAATCAATATTAATTAAAAAAATCAATGTTAATTGGTATTAATTATTAATAAATTAATATTGTATACTTTGTAATGAATTAATTATTAATTGATACTAATAATAACAATTATTGATTATTAATATTAATTGATACTAATAAAAATTAAATATTAATATTAATTTATACTAATTAATAATTTTAGTATTAATTGAGACTAATTAAGCCATTAATTGATACTAATTAAACAATTAATTGATACTAATAATTTATAATAGAAAATAATTGTGACAATAATACTTCCATTACATTTTTAACAAATATATCAATTTTTATATTAATTGATACTAATTAATACTAATTATATTAACTTTTATTTGATTAATGAAATATTTTTTTTAATTAAAATTGAAAAAAATGACAAAATAATCATTTTTATATCATATAAGGGCAGAAAGGACAATTATATAGTAAAAAGTTATTTTATAGCTTATTAACCAAACACTACTCTACTGTTTAAATCCATAATCCCACAGCTGCACCAAATAAGTTAACAGCTTATGTTCACAGCTATAAACCATAATCTATTAAGTTATGTATAACTACTTTTCCACAACTTTACCAAATGGAGCCAACATGTTGCCAACCTCAATAAGCATTTCAGTGTTGAGTAACATCCTTTGACAGTATCATCAGCGAGAAATCTCTCGGCCCACGCCATCACATGTTGCGTCATGGTTTCATACATGAGAATTATAACTAAAAATAAAAAATAATCTTTGAATCATAATTAAATAATATTATCACTAACAATTTAATAGATCATAATTAAAGATATAAAAATTAGAGTAAATAACAAATACAGTCCTAAGATTAGATTAAAATACGAATCACCCTTTATGGTTCTGGAAATTATATTCTATTCCCTGAGGTTTTTAATTTTATAATAAATCGTCATTTTTATTAATAAATCATTAAGTCAATTAACAGTTTTTAATGATGTTAGAAATATGTTTCAATTAATAATTTAGGTAATTTTATTATTGTACATATAGGAGAACAATTATAAATTTTATTTTTTTAGTTAATTCTATTAAATAAAAAATTCGAATAAGGGGGTGTTTGTAATTTTAAAATTACAAGAAACAATCGGTACTTTAAATAAATCTTAGAAGTGTAATTATAATTTATCAAAATTATAACTAAATGTGCATATAATATACACATTTCAAAGGGTCAAAGAAGGTGTGTTCCAAAAAAATTCTATTTAAATAACAGACAAATATAGTTATTCTATCCAACGCGGTCACATGTCTCTTAACTTTTCAATTTTTTATTTTTTTAATGTATTAGCTTATGGTTGAAAATATAGAATTTTGAGAGGCATTTTTTTTTTTTAATTTTCCTAATGTATTGGCTTATGGTTGAAAATTTAGAATTTCGAGAGGCCATTAAAGACCTAACTCTCATATCGTCATGTTAAAGTATTTAATTTAAAATTAATTGACAATGAGTAAAAAGATTCTTACATTGTATTAACTAACTTTAGATTACTTAGATTGGCGATGTGAGATTATATTCAACAATCTTATCGTTTTGATCATGAAAAAAAAAAAAGTTGAAATTGTAAAGTGCTTTTTCTATTTTAATTTTCCGATTCCTCCACTAATTCTACCATTATTAATTAGAAAAGTGCATCATTAAAAATAAAAAATTAAATGAATTCAATAAATTATATTGAATACTTAGGCATTTTTGAGGGGTTGTGACAGTTAAACCCATATTTAGACATTGAAATACAAAAAAAAAATTGGGGTAAAAAAAACTCAATCAGAGTCACTGACTAAATTAGAGGAGCCTTAACAAACATCACAATTTTTCAGGACATTTTAATTGTATTACCCATAAATAGGAGTGCTTGCAGATCGAGTTGGGTCGGATGACCTCCCATTCATCATCCATCCGAACTTAGACAAATTGAGAAAAATCAATCCTCATTTGTTTCGCTCAGAATATCGAAACAACTTATTTTGTGAAAGATCGATTTAGACCATTCAATTTTGACAAATCGAATGGATACATACTCAGCTTTACTCATAAACATCTAAGGAGTGGTGGGCAGCATCACAATCTTGCCAAAAAAATCATACCAAAAAAGTTTTAATATGACATGAATGAAAAATTTTATTTTTAGCAAATTCCATAGCAATGAACTGTAACTTTGACATGCTAACCTTCCAATGCTCAGGAAACTTCATATACTCAAACAATAGTACTCTCTCTCTCTCTCTCTCTCATTACCTAGAAGTTGCCTTTTCCATGATATCCTGAATTAGCATTGCCATGTGGAGGAGAGAAGAACCTCCTTCTTCCATTGTCCTCTTTGTCATTTCCCCAGGCTGCCTAGCTCTTTTTCTTCTCTCCTCTCCTTCCTCTCATCCATCCATCAACTTGCCTATGGCCTTCACAACATTATCCTTATGCACCAACACCCCTACTTTCTCCTCCTCTCCCCATCTTGTAGGAACCTCCACACCAACACTCACTCCAATCCTCAAAACCTGCCCAATTAACTTCTCATTGCAAAATTGCTCTCCAAACATAGGCCATGTGGTCATTGGCACACCTGCACATATCCCTTCTAGTGTCGAGTTTCACCCACAATGTGTAACGAAACCCCCAATTGCCCGGTGTGACAATATCAGTACTTGCAGTGCCCAACCGTGGATCAAAAGGCCTCTATCTTTGGTCCTCTCTTCAAACCCGTCTTCCAAATTCCATTTCTCCAATTCCTCTACTTCATCCCTTATGACCCAAATGAATGCCTCTTTTGATGCTTCTAGCCCCAACCCAATCTCTATCATCTGCGAAAGCGCTTGGCAAGAGAGGCTTCCGAGGCAAACATAGACTACAGTTCTTGGTTGTTGTGAGTCATGCCAATTCAAGCAATGGCGTGCATCAATCGCAGACTCGTTGCCTCTCTTGGCTTTATCTAACCTGTCTTTGTTGCATAGCGAAACAGGTCCAATGCACCAAACTTTATTTCCTTTCACCTTTTGGTATTCTTTCACATACTCTGACTCCAACTCCTCAAAAGTATTAGCCACAGTCCCATACGTTGATTTCTCAGCCTCCCTAATCTTTTCGCGAATGTTATTCAAACCCGATAAGCTCGGATTGGCAGTACCCGGAAGCTGGGCTTTGGTTAGCTCGATTCGGTCAGGCAAGCAGGGAACAACAAAGTACTCTGACTCCTCCAAGACTTTATATTCATCAAACACCATGTGGGTCCGTATATTATCACTACAACAAAATTGAATTTTTACGACTTGCGATGCATGCCGTAAAAACTCTTTCACGGCATGCACACAAATGCCGTTATATGACATGCCGTAGAAAATTGAGCATCATTTACGACATGCAGGTAAAGTTGTAAAAAGTAATAAATTAAACATTAATGACATACTTTATATGTCGTATATAACTTTTTACGACATTTTTGTCATGCCATAAATCATTATACTTTCCGTGGCATAATTGCATATACGTAGAAGTTTATTTTTAAAAAATTAATGGCATACTTTGCATGCCGTATATAATATTTTATGGCATTTTCTGCATGTCATAAATCATCACACTTTTCACGACATAATTTTGTATGTCGTAGAAGGTCATTTTAATATATTTATGACATACTTTGTATGCATATATAATCTTTTACGATATTTTCTTACATGCCATAAATTATTACACTTTTCACGGCATAATTTTGCATGCCGTAGAAAGTTATTTTTAATATATTATATATATATATATATATTTATATAGGAATATGACCTTGCCTAACCGTATGTAGACAGTAGTTTTAAACTGTAACCTGTTCAAACCAAGCAGAGCGCAGCAACTATGAAGTAAGCAAAAAAATCTAATATCCATACACCAAACAACCTGCCTACTAACTTTTATTCTCAACTTCTATCATATCAAGTTGATAACAACCTCAAACATACAAATCAAAAAAAGTATCCAAATCATAAGATTCATTTATCAACATGATCTACACTATGAAAGACGACAAACTTTTCCCATCTGATTATGCATTTATCCAGAGTTTTAAATCACATGATCTACACTATGAAAGAACTGTCCAAGTACAAGTTTTGGGATCCAATAGTGCCCAGAGATGATTATGATCACCATCCTTCACAACTGTTGGCAATGCAACACTTATCACTTAGCTGTAACAATCAGCTTTCTTGTTTATCAGACACCATGGTGTCGGCATCTCAAGTCTCTGTCACCGAATTATCATTATCATCACCATCTTCACTTGCTGCAGATAACACAACAAGAAGCCATTTTGCCCCTGTTATTACTCGACAAATACAAAAACAAAAAGAATTCAACTTTACATCTTAGATTACAAATGGTATGGCCAATATAAAATTCAAAAAACCACAAATTTCAAATCAAACATCAATACATACAACTTTACACATCTCAAATCACAAACAAATAGAAGATGAAAAAAAGAAACCACACGTATCAAAAACATTCCGATGGCAGTAGTGTCACAGAAATGTTCATAGCATAGTCCAAACCACATAAGATCACGTGATTAAGTTACAAATTCATTGCTCATAAAGTGATGATAGAATTAAACAGCAACTTTCATAAATGTAATATATTCACTTAGAGCAATATTTGAAAATTTTCTTCCCAAGACAAAATATTGAATTAAATATTACAAAAATAGCTTTCTAAATTTTGTGGGAAACTTTTAGAAAGGGCCAGCCCATTCCGATGCAGCACATTAATAACTATGTTCGAAGGACTATGTGTGAGTACGTGTCAGTCACTGCCATGGAAATTTACTGAGGTCATAAGCTAGGAAAAGCATGTGGTAATACAAGCAAAGCAACAGATTGAAAAAATCAAAAAGATATATCTCAATATTCAAATAGCCATATTCAAAATGATGGAAAGCAGGAGATCACCCCTTAATCATCAAAATGCAGTATAACATTTATTAACACCAACAAATCAACATGTTCACAGCTCTATTTAAGAGTGCCCCATTCAGCCAAGTGAATAACAAAATGAAATTCATTAACCTAAAATGAAGGCAATTAGATTATTACCTCTGACTCTCTTAGTTTCCGCAGCAAGCTTCCCAGAGAGCTCGAATGAAGGTTTTCGCTGCAAATCACAGTTAACTTATAAGGCAACAGAATGCATGCAGAAACATCAAATCTATCCAAACAAATACATGCAATATGATAAAGTTGAAAACTCAGAGAAATGAAATAAAAAATAAAAAAAATTTAAGGCTAATCTTTGCCCCTGCAGATGTCTAATCTTATGGACAAAAAAATTATTCAAATAATCAAATAATGCTACAACTTATAGCAGGTAGCAGACCCAAAAATGATTTTAATGGAGAGAGATTACGACACTTTAACTGCTGTGCATGCTCATGTCTGTATCCAAGTGAATATGCCTATTTTGATGCCTATGTTTATTGGCAGTGTCAACAAAACTATTCATGTTATATACACATTCTACCAGTTGAATAGAATTTGCTTACATGGCACAACTTTAGGGGTTCTTTTGAAGCCAGAAAGTGCATGTCATACTCCATGTCACTGCAGAAGATGCATATATAACAATAAGTTTTACTGTGTTACATGTATTAAGATGTATTGATCCATGAGCAAATTAATGTAATAGTCTAAAAACTTGATTTTAACAGAAAGCTCTATGAGAGAGAATTATCAGACTAAGCCACACTAAAGTTACTCTAAAAAACCAACCAAAGTACTGCCAAAACAATCATTGTTGAACCTAAATTCAAAGGACATATGTTCCCAGTTTCTTAATAAGCCACAAGCTATATGTTAATAAGCTACTAACAAAACCAACTTATTTAGAAAAAGAAATCAAACCACCATAAATAAAATAAAATAAAATAAATAAATAAATAAATAAAATAAAAAACAAGATTATTCATCTTAAAGGATGGCATGGAGCCGCTTTGAGTGAGTGCATGTCATACTCCATGTCACTGCAGATGGCGTACATATACATAACAAGAAGTTTTACTTATGTACCAAGATGAGAACTTGAGAAAATTATGTAATAGTCTAACGAACTAGATTTTAACAGAAAGTTCTATGAAAGTTCTATGAGAAGGAGAGTTATACCAAACTGTAACTACAATGGATTTGCTTTTTAAAAAAAACTCTCTTAGTACTGCACAAAACAATCACTGTTGAACCCAAATTCAGAGGTTATGTGCTCCCATTCCACTCTCCTGAAAATTCCCTTTTTATTATTATTATTATTTTTTATTTTTTAGATAGGGAGTATACAAGCTATCTTAATAAATCTTTTATATATTTAATAAAATCAAGATCTCGGTTGCATTATTTTTTATTGATTTTATTTATAATTTTATGTTTGTAATGTTTATTTTATAATCATCTTTATTATTGATTAATTTGTTATTAATGATTTTTTAATAATTTATATTAATACATTTATTTATTTTATTACAACAATAGTATCTTTTTATTATTTATTTATTATTGATTAATTTGTTATTAATACTTTAATTTAAATAGAATATATTCTCTTACTTGAGACCATAGTTATATGTTAATTAAAAGATACTGGTACACACTATTTTACACATCCATAGTTATGTGTGAGTATAAAATAGTGTTCCAAAATCTAGACACCTTAACAACTATTATCTAAACTGACTCATCATTTCAACATTTTGATTGAAAAAACGTATCAACAAATTTTGATTAAAAAAAAAAAGTATCAGCATCATTAGCTTTATATCAACAGAAAACATTGCACAGCTTCTTAACGCATGGAAAGGCGTTTCAAACGAAGGATTTGGATTTTAAAATGGAATGAGGCCGGCAAAATGGTACCGCACACACGAGTTCCAAGCTATCGATTAGTTAGTGTGTCCCCCCACGTAAGATCGACAACACCACACCAATCAACGGTTTGGATCCCGACACAGATTATAAAGGCAAGCAATATGACAAAAACCAATCAAATAACCGAATTAGTCTTTCTGTTTCTAGAACAACTGCTAATAAATAGGATCAAAATAATAGCTGAGAACAACTATAGGTCAAAAGAATACCAATCAAATCCCTGATAACTGAACAAACTTTAAAAATGACAGAAAAGTCTAAACAAACAGAAAATAAAAATAATAATCCTAATACCAATTCCCAGATCTTCAAACTCTCTCCATACCAAATCCCAACCCTAAAAAGTATTTCAGCAACCAATTTGCCACCCCCCACAAAAATGAAACAGATCCTAGAAATTTTAGGAGAAAACCCCACAATCGCAGCTCATGAACCCTAAAAATAAATAACACTAGGCCTCTACAAATGCATATGCATATATTAAAGAAGAAATGTATATACCATGCCACATTGGGCTCGCTTCATTCGTTCAAGGACAATGAGCCGAGCTGATCACCAACATTGGGTCCCGATGATGCTAAATGGAGGACATCCAAAGCCTCGGAAACTTTCTTCTTCAAAGCATCTGGAGCCTCGATAAGATGGAGAACCTCAGTTTGGTCCATCTCCAGCAACATGCCTGTCACTTTTCCAGCATGGGTCAGGCTTAACCCTCTCCACTAGAGGAAATAGTTGTTCCCCTAACATCTGTCATTTTGACAACAAGGCCATTGCAAACATTCAGAATCAAGAACCAACATTTTAAGTAGTTTTCAGATTTTATGCCATGGAAGCTGAAATGAAGAGACAAGATTAAAAAACTCACCATGCGCTGATTCTCTGGCATAGCAGAAGCCAGAGCAGAAGCAAGTGTTGACATAGGCACTGGCCCAGGATGATGTACATCCAATGGAGTCGTTGACATTCCTGAAACATCAAAAGGCAATGGCATCATTGGAGCCATGAGACCTTGAGGAACAATAGATGGGTCCATACCATTTCGTGTGCTGGCCACATATCTTAAGCCTTGGTTGGTGTTTCGATGCATCAACTAATTTAAAATGACAGCAAAAATACATACAACACCATTAGAGAGATCATGAAATTCAAAAGCAGAACACAATAGTCTTAACAGACATGGGACAAAGACATTCGTAAATCAGTCACTGGGAATTCTTGCTAAAGTTTTTTTATATCAGCCTTCCAACAAGGCTGGAATTTTTAAAAATTACAAAGTGTATGTCATGTTCGATCTAATTCCAAGGCCAAAGACCCTTAATTATATAAATGCATAAAGCATAAGGAGGAAGAAATGAAAAACAACGCTTGGAGACAACATAGAGAACAATAATGTACCGGCTGATGCTGGTGCTGCATCTATAGAGGATTCCCACCTCTCCTTATCAAACCACTTTTTTTGTTTACACCACCAAACTTGTAGAGAAGTGAGGGAAAGAAAGAATGTAATCGACAAACCATTCCAAAAACTATTGACATCTTTGTAATAATTAAGCCAATTTGGTTACATACATACAATTGACAGTTACAGTAGTGGCTTTCCTGAAGTCTCAACTCAACAATAGTTGCAAGGAAGAGCATATATGATTTGATGATCTAATATTTTCTTGTTCCTATTGGCTGCCAAAATGCAAAAACACAGGACAGCAAATTGGCAGTCCACCATGAACGTCAAACTAATTCTGTTGCTAAACAATCAAAACGGGAGGAGTTCAAACGCCAATAAATCCTCATAATCTAATACCACAAAATGCCTACAAGTGATCAATTAGCATTATACAAGAGTCCATAGATTAATCATTCAAATTGCAAATTGAAACAATTTTCGTAATTTAAATGATCAATCAATTACCCGGAGGAGGAGAAAACTGTGGAGAAAATGCGTCTATCAAAGGGGCAAGAAGAGAGGTCCCAGATCTCGTTGGGATGCGAAAACAAACCCTCGCACACAAGTTCAGTTCCATTCGATAAAAGCCTAATCAAATGCAACTGAAACACATCTCCATTTCAATTCGAATCATGATACTAAAAATAAATAAATAAGAAATTGAGATCTATGAGAAGAAAATCACAAAACCTAGTTTTCTTCTTTGAGGCTGAGAGTGCCAGCGATGAAACTGGTGTGATCTTTATCGGCTTTAACATCTACAATGCATCTAGCCTGTAAAAAAGAAGATTACGAACCAGATGAGTGTTTTGTCAAGTGAAAAGAGATGATGTTGAATTGAAGGGGGTTTGATTTGGAGAGTTGTTCGACCTAATCAATCTATACTTGTGAAACATAAGTAGAGATTGAGATCAAAACAACAAAAAAAAACACGGAATCAAGAGCGAAATTACCGAATAGAGAACTGAAATAGCAGTGCTAGAGAGAGTCTGAGATGAAAACACGATCGTCGATGAGCTTTGCTCCTCAGAAATTGAAGCCAAGTCCAAGTCGAAGCAGATTACAAATTGATTTAATGGAAGCGTGATTGCTTTGTTGAGGAATGAAGCGGACTGCGTCACTCCACTAATTCAATTGATTGAAGACCAAGGGTTTGAAGAACCCTTTCCACTTCACCTAGGTATTTCTTCTTCCTCTCTTCTTAGAAACTTGTTTTTTTTTTTTTTTTTTTTTTTTTTTTTTTTGTTGAGCTGTATTAGTATGTTTGATAATAAAAAATAAATTAAATATTTTTTTTGTGGGATAAGTGGCGCCATAATATTGGGTTTTGGCGCCTGAAATATTTTGGGCATACCATTCACGAAATACATGGTATGTCGTAAAAAGTGATCTATTTTTAACGACTGATATACGGTAAGTCGTAAAAAGTGATCTATTTTTAACGACTGGCATACTGTAAGCCGCAAAAAGTGACCTATTTTTAATTATGAAAATTATAAACTTTTTCATGAAATATAATTTTTTTCCTAAAATCCCATTGGGCGCAATTATTCCTTAAAAGAGACACTAAATTATAAAAATAATGTATAAATAATTTTTTACATTTTCCTCAATTAGGAAAATTTAAAGTGAGAAGTGTGGTTGGAAATTGTTAGCTTTTTTAAATCAAAAAAAAATCGGATTGAAATTTTCTTTAATAAAAGTTTTCACAACATGCTAATGCATGCCGTGTAAAGTTATAATATTTTACGACATAAAATGTATGTCGTCTTAAGTACAAATATTTTATGACATATTTTTGTATGCCGTGAAAATATACATTTTTTACGGCATGCTTTTGCATGCCATAAAAAATTTCTGGACTGAATTTTTTTTTTTTTTTTTACAAAAGTTTTCACGAAATGTAAATGATGCATGCCGTGTAAAGTTATAATATTTTATAACATTAAATGTATGTCATCTTAAGTGCAAATATTTTACGACATATTTTGTAAGTCGTAAAAACATACGTTTTTTACGGCATGCTTTTGCATGCTATAAATATATGAATTAACGACTTACATGGTATGTATGCTGTTATTGACAAAATATTAACGGCTTGCAAAAAAAAAAAAATGCCGTAGAATGTACTAACCACGACATGCATTTAATGCATGTCGTAAACATGATGCCGTGAATAGTTAGTTTTGTTGTAGTGTATGTGACAAAAACAGAGAAAAACAACAGGTTCCATGGAAAACAAGCCTAGGAATATGAAATTTCTGAGCCACATCACTTGTCCATGGCAAATACTGATCAGAGATTATGCAATTTGGGTTTGGTTTTAACTCACCAAACAGTTGTTCCAATGGTGGTTGTAACATACTGGTTGGTTGCAACATAGAACTTCTGAGCCATGTCAGGCGAAGGACCTTGTCGAGGTTCTCAACCCTTCGGGCAGTCCAGCTTCGAGACATGGGAATCTGATGAGTTGGAGAAATTTGATTTGGAGTCCAGATTGTTGGGCTCGAGCAATGACTGTTGTGAATCGATTGGCGTTGAGTGGTGTGGTGACTATGGTGACAATAACGCCTTGTTGTGCCAGTAATCTGGCTCTGTCTATCATGGGGATCATATGGCCATGGGCCATTAAAGGGAACAAAATGAAGTGAAGCTTTTGAGTTTGGGAAGCCCATGGCCATTTAGCTTGAAGTGAATGGAGAGATTGATATGGGTTGCCTTCTCTTTTGTTTTATTTATGAAAAGTCTCTTATAGTCCAACTCAGAAGGTTGGCCTATTAGGTGTAGCTTGAGCATTGGTGATGTGTTCTCACTAAATTTCAAATTTAACTTCTTGTGACCATGTTCATGGGCTCTTTTTGAGATTTGTTCGATCTACGCAAAGGGAGCATTTTGTGTGAGTCCCAAAATAATCGAACATGAAGAGAACACTTTGTGTGAATCTTAAAAAATAATCGAGATCCGTATAAATGACATAATTCTTGAATACAGAGAAAAAAAAAAAAAAAAGTCTCTTGTAAGTTTTGAAGTGATTAAATTTGTTCACACACTCAAAACATGCTACTCTTCTTCTTATTGACGGTTACTCCACTTGGTAACTTAATTGGGTTGTTAAAAGGAAACATAATTAAAAAATAAATGGTCTTCTTTTCAACTCTAGTTAGTTTCATAAATCAAAACAAAAAGAAGATAATCGGAATTAAAAGAAAGACCACTTATTTAACTATGTTCCTTTTGTACAGTTCTAGTTAAGTTACAAGTGAGGCTCACTTTATCCGAACAAGCCAATAAGGAGAATAACCTTCACACAGTTTTTGAGATTGTAAACAAATTTGCTCTCTGCTTTACCAGGGTAAGAGCATGCCGTGTCAAAAAAATTTGGACAAATTATATCAGTGATGGATGTAATTTGTCTCTTGCTTTAA
This sequence comes from Camellia japonica, assembly GCA_030407325.1. NCBI lineage: Eukaryota > Viridiplantae > Streptophyta > Magnoliopsida > Ericales > Theaceae > Camellia > Camellia japonica. Next base: position 71,286,501 of record JAPPVO010000017.1, on the reverse strand, counting down.
TTTGGTTTTTGTTGTTCTAATTTTATTAATTTTGCTTTTTAATATTTTTATATTGTGTCAATTTAGTTTAGTTGATAATATCTATTAAAAAATTAGATAGAAATCAAGAGTAAAATGATTCATTCAAAATGAGATCTCAACCTTTCAATCACTTTGAGGAGGGTGTGAATAATTTATTTTGTAGGATAAAAGACAATTTTAATTATTAAAGTATACATTCTTTGTTATTTTAATTTCTTAAGTTTTCATTTTGTCATTTTGGTATTTATAAATTTGTCAATTTAAGTCAATTTAGTCCTATTTATAACGTCCGTTTACATTGATAACGGAAAAAATATTCTATTTTTGGATAAAAGACAGTTTTGATCTGTCACGTCCAAATTTTTAATTACTCGGAAACATTACCCAAAACCTTTAATTTAGATCCATTTTTTTTTATTTTTATATATATCGATTACCCTTGAGTAAGAGAAACATAATAACACATGTTCTCTTTCGCAATGAATACAACAATAATAATACATTCTAACTTCCACTATAGAGCTACAAATAAATAAATACAAACATCAATGTACAAGGAGATTACACATAAAGGGGTATAGTTTCTTAACCCTCCAACCAATCAATTCGAATTCTCTTCCTGTAAGAAAATGAAATAACAAGGGGTGACCGCAATTGCCTAGTAGGAATCTCATAGTTCAAAATTAATATCCATTCTATAGATAGAAATGATCATGCATGCAGGGTGATACCATATAGTAAAGTGATCTTTTATAATTTCAAAATATTATACGTAGAGTATCTTTTTCTCAAAAGTTCTTTGAACATTAAGGAAAACCTTCAGCCATAAAAGTTATTCCTTATTATCAGAAAGTCATAAATCATTTTTGAAAACAAATATGTTTAACGAACAACATCATTTTAAATTTATTAACCAATTCCAAAATATTCCTCATTTAATTTCTATCTTCACATTCTTCATTTTTATTTCCATTTTTCCTTTTTACTAATTACATTAATTATAACACCATAACCCCAGGTTCAAGTTCCCTTAATACTCAAAACAACCCTTACACACCCCATTCCCACCAGTTTATTCATATTTGCTGTAACTCCTTAATGTAGAAATCCAAATCTCCTTTATATTCAATAACAATTACATCACATCTACATTTGCATTATCAATTAAAATCCAACATATCACAACTACATCACATCCACATTTGCATTATCAATTAGAGTTCAAATATAACACAAGAATAACAAACCCTTTTAATACAATGTCTCAATTATTTACAAAACAAAACTCATAATTTTTCTATATAGTCACAAGCAATCCAGTGAGTCCATCATCACCAACCTCTAATCCAATTACCATTTCATTTTCCATTCTTTCAAATAATGTCATATCAAACACCGAATCCATTAACAAGTCATCTCCATGAGTCACACGCTTTACCGGTCACAAGCTGGAAGGAATGCGGAACCTCACGTTTTACCGGTCACAGGCTGGAAGGAACGCAGAACATCACGGTTTACCGGTGACAAGCCAGAAGGAACATGGAACTTGTACATATCCCAACATACCACACGCTTTACCGGGGGCTACTCCAGAAGGAAGGCAGAACCTAGCTATATTAAGTGCCACGCTTTGCCAGCTCAAAATACGGCGGGAAACGGACACCGAACAACATTACATTCCATGAATTTTCTTGAGTCATCCTCATTGTGATTAGTGGGCAAAGCCAACACATTATCCATTAATCCCATAACACATTCGTTCAAAACACTTCCATAAAAGCATAAAGATTCATCTTTAAAGTGTTCATGATTCTTGGGTTCAAACTATTTCCTTACTTTTCCATATTATTATCAAGTCTTCAAATTCAATTTTCACAACACATTGATTATCAATTACTATGTGAGGATATAAATTAAATCTTTAACATTAATTTCTTTGATACAACTCCTGCATGTAACACCGTCATATTTCACAATCTCCCATTTATTATTACTCACACTCATCTTAACCCAACCTTAACTTAACACAATTTAACATAACTCAATGCAATTCAACATAACACAATAAGATTCTTAAACATTTACTTCATCATTTTATCACAATTCTCACATCATCCTTACCATTAGTAATTTCTTTCCCCCAAGTTTGGTTTCATATTATGACATAATTTAAAATATCACATTGAGGGCTCAATCGCAACTTTAACATAAAATTTTCAAACTCTTTAAAATTTCAATTAAACTTGTACATGTGTAATTTAACACCTCAATTTCATGATTCTACTATCAATTTAAGCAAAATCATCATCTATCTTCATAAGCCAAACTAGGGTTTTTAAGAGAAGTTAAAGCTTTTCACAAAAAATATATTTTATTCCATCCCTTCTATTACTTTTACACCCAAACTCATGACCCAAGATCATAAGCCAACAAGTAAACCCAACTCTCTTCAAAACCTAACCCCTAATCTCATGATACATCATAATATGCATAAAAATATAAACTTTTGTATTTATATAAAGAAAATACCACAAATCTATCTATAAATGAGGGTATTGAAAGAGAACTAGAAACCCGTACCTCTTGAAGCAAGGAGATGACAACCCAAAATTCACCGGCGACGAAACCACGAACTTTTCGGATCAAAATGAAGCCCTTGATGAGATCTATACTCTTTCTCAAAGGACCAAGGTGAAAAGATCACTCTAGGTGAGTAGATCTAGAGATTTAAGTAAAAAAGTTTGAGTTTTAGAGAGAGAGAAGAGAGCTCACGGTTTGAGAGAGAGGAAAGAGAAGAAAAAGTGAAATGAAAATATGTTTGGAGCCTATTTATAGTAGCAAGGTAATAATAGAATAATAGCCCCAAAGTCAAATGAAAAGAACAAGTCAAAAACCCTCCAAAAAGTAGGGCCCAAACCAGCCTAAAAATTTGAAAATTACACACAGGTGTCGACCCTTCGGGCAGAGGTGTCGACCCTTATGAAGAAATGTTAAGACATCAATGTGTGCAACAGACAAGGGTCGACCCTTACAACCAAGGTGTCGACCCTTGCATTCCAGAATGCAACCCAAAATAAGACATAACAAGGGAAAGGTCGACTCTAGGGACTCAGATGTCGACTCCAAAAACCAGTAAAGGTATTAAGAACAAGGCAAAAAGGTGGTGTCGACCCCTAGAAAGGTAAGTGACGACCCTAAAACAAATTTTCCAAGTTTCCAAAGAACTTCTCAACGTAGACAAGTGTGAACAAACAATCCCAACAAGTTTAAATCGATTTATACTCCTCCAAAACCAAAATCAACAACTCCAAAGACTCAAAAAAAAAAAAAAAATGAAAATAAGGGAATTAAATACACTCTCCAATGGATTAAAGGATGCGGGTGTTACATGATCCCTAAAGTCTGCATTTCTTTTTATTTTAATCCCTCAAGTTTTAAATTTTGTTATTTTAGTCCTAAAAATTGTCAATTTGAGCTAGGGCCAAATTGACTCAGATTGACAACTTATGACCAAAAGTAATTCAAATTGACAAATTTGAGGACTAAAATGACAAAATTGAAACTTAAATGATTAAAATGAAAAATAACACATACTTTAGACACTAAAACTATCTTTTATCCTTATTTTGTATATTGATTTCAGTATAATTTCTAAAAAGATATTATCAATTAAACTAAATTGTGAAAATGTGAAAATTTTAAAAGTAAATTTGATGCAACTAATATTCAATGACCAAATTGACACTATATACAAATTACAATAAGTACAAGTATAATTTATCCAAAATTCTATGTCTCTTTGTCCTGACTCATTCGTAGTCATTTTATTGTGTCTCAAATTTTCATGTTTGTCACTACAAATTAGGATTTTAGAGTAAAAATTTTAGGGATAAAATCATTTTTTCAAGACAAAATATTTTAGTTGTCAAAAGTGTTACTGTTGTACATTTAGTAATGAAATTAGATATTTAGTGATGAATTATTATCCTTTTGAGATTAAATTTTTTGTCTAAAAAATAAATCTTTTTTGCAGCAAATTATTTTGTCTCTAAAAGTCCATTCATTAGGAGATGTTTGATAACATCATTTAACACTTAAAATTGAATGCATTAAGTGATAATCAATTAAGCACGTTTGATACTATAATTGATATCATTTAAAAATTTAAGTACCTCTTAAAATGTAAATTAAAATTTAAGAAAATTTTAAGACATACAAAACTTATTTAATTCTTACTGAATTTATAAATATTAAACATAAATATCGATATTTACTATTATAAACTCACCACCACCACCACCACCACTGCGACCACCGCTATCGCTATCACTACCATTATGCCACTGCCACCACTATAACCACCATCACTACCGCTATCACCACCACCACGCCGCCACCATCATCACTACCTTTATCACCATGGTTATTGTTGTCATAAGTATTATTATCATTTTATTACCACTACTATCGCTATCGCAACCATTACCATCACCATTATATCACTACCACTACCACTATCATTACCACCACCACCATCACCACCACTATTAACGTTACCGCTCCCACCACCCCTACCATGTCACCACCACCGCCACTAATACCATACTATCACCACTACCGCCACCGCCGCCACCACCGCCACCACCACCATCATAATATAAAAATTAAAATATATAATTTAAAAATAATAAATTTTAAATTCGATTATATACATATCAAACAATTTATTTTTAGTTCACCATTTAAATTTTTATTAAACAACTTTTCAACTTAAAAAATTCAACATCCAGTTGTCAATTCTTAATTTTCAGTCTTCAGTCTTTAATTTTCAGTTTTCAATTTTATCAAACACCACTTTAGTGACATTTTTAAATTTTTGTTGATAATTTTATTTTATTTTATTTTTTAAAGTTTTTAGTGTTACATTTTAGTGACGACCCTCGTGATGACAAGAATTAGTTCTTAAATATATTTTACAATAAAATTTTTACTTTTTTGCGTGAATAAATTGAAATACAAAGATAAGAGATTTTTGTATTATGAATAAATTGACATAGGCGAACAAGAAAGTTTGGGATTGGAATCCCTCTCAAGTGTTTCCAAAATTTCATATGCACGGCGTTCAATCAAATAACAAGTGCTTCAAAAATTGTATGGCCCTACAAATAAAGGAATGATGAAAAATTAAGAGAATACCATTGAATAAGTATATAATTATGTGATCTTCCTAATCCATATAATCTCTCGAGCAATGATGCATAAGAGACGATATAATCATCTTGGTGGTTTATCCGTGAGTTGTGGACAAGTCCATCTATGATGTAGCAATATTAGTTTTAACAAATCAAGTGTCAAAAAATTTGATAAGTAAATCATACTATGTGACAAATTGGATCACATTATGACCAATAAAATTAGGACTCATATTAAACAAAAACATGAACACTTACCTCATTTTTTACATTTAATTTTAATCAATACTAATTAACATTTATTTATTTATTTATTTTGGTTATTTAGATTTAATGATTGATTTGATGGACGGTGCTCCAAACTCAACATTGCTATACCAAGGGAAAACAAAAAAGCTTGGATCCAGAAATATGTCCCAAAATTTATCAGGATATTAGTGATGGAGATTAAATTGATGAAATGTTATTTCTATAAGTGAAATGAATTTGAACCATTAATTTTATTTCTAAATAAATTTTAGATAAATACTTCTAAATTTATAGTTGTTGGAACAATCTTCTGTGTAAATAAAATAACTTGAAATAAATTCAAACAAAATAAATAAATAACATACCGGATTTATTTATCGAACCGAATTAAAATTAAGACCAAGTCGAGTGTGTGACACTCTGTCCTTAAGACAGATTCGCCCCGCTATGGTACTTACGGTTGAGTGGCGGCTATCTCCCAGGATACAATGATCTTCACAAATTGTAGTAGTACTCCAAACAATTTGTTCGGCGAACCAAACTTGTGTTCTAACTCTTTGAAATTTAATCTAAATCTAAAATGAAGAATAATGCAAATGTTGTAAATTCTGGATAGCAAATGCAAATTAAACAGACTGAATTTTCGGATAGCAAATTGGATTACCAAGACTCAATTTTTCAGTGGCTAAAGTGCTGGATATAAGGCTGTATATATAGGCACCCAAGTGTTGTTCCGAACAGGTGCAAAACATTGTTGAGAACAGGTGCAAACCCTGTTTCAAACATGTTCTGCCCGTATCACATGGAACCGTTTTTCCTTACAAACAGTTTTGGAAAAATAGCCGTTGGTGAATGGAACACTTACAAACCTGTTGATCAAAGTTTAAAAGTGCCCTTGGTACATTATTTATTTAAACTATTTGAAATATATATATATATATATTAAACTATTTAAATATATATATATATATTAAACTAATGAAATAACTTAATAAATAAAGGAAGAGGTACAAACTTTAGGAAACTTTTTTAGGAACCTAAAATTTGAATTTAGAATTAAATTAAATTCTCACAATTACAAAAATTAAATTAAATTCTCACAATAATTTTTTATTGAAAAAATCCAAATGAATTTTATCTAAAAAATTAATGTTTAGACCCGAAAACGACGTCAACTTCCTATTCACTCATAAATGGTTTTGACGTTCCGTCTTCACTGTGTGATTTGCCACGCGGCAAGGAACACTTCACCTCTTCGGACCCACTCAAAATTGGGCTAAAAAATATGCCTATATTAAACCATTTTCCAACAATCCCCCACATGAATGGAATTTGACGGAGAGAAAATGCAATAACATGATCTAATCAGAGAGTACAGAAATTGGAAATATTCTGCAAAGGATAGGTAGCTTTTGGCTTTGAACCTTCCCTTATAAGACACTATCGGATTTACTAGCTAACCAGTGAACATGATGTCTTGAACTGTTCAGCCGTTTGTGTAAACCAAGACAATAGAACTCACACAGTGTATTCCCAGACACAGTTTAGTTCTCACTATTGTGTTCATTTTGGCCCTGAACAACCTAGTCTTTCATGAGTGCTCTAAAGACTCGTAGCCCTTCACAAATCTTATAGAACCGGCCAAGTTCACACTCACATAGGTGATTCTTATGAAGAGTATCCTGCTATACTCCACTAGGTTAACTTAGATATAAGAATCATTAAAATTTTACTTAACCTCAAACGCTGCAGTCATCACTCCTTCATCATAGAAATGGGTAGGAGTTTAACTCCCTAGTGATCCTTTTGAGTCATTCACAACTCGGTTGTCCCTTTGAACCTAGATCTTGGGATCTCCAGTCAATTAGGTTGGGTTGCCGTTGTGGTAACTCTTATTTAATAGGCTTAAGTCCCATTCCCCTCGATGAATTCTCAACTAACTCTCTTGCTAACCCTTTGGTTAGTGGATCCGCTATGTTGTCTTTAGACTTAACATATTCTATGGAAATAATTCCATTAGAGAGTAGTTGTCTACGGTATTATGTCGACGATGAATGTGTCGTGACTTACCGTTATACATATGACTCTGTGCTCTACCTATAGCTGATTGACTATCACAATGTATGCATATAGCAGGCACTGGTTTTGTCCATATTGGAATATCTTCAAGGAAGTGGCGAAGCCATTCTGCCTCTTCCCCTGCTTTGTCTAAAGCTATGAATTCAGATTCCATAGTAGACCTAGCAATACAAGTCTGTTTGGAAGATTTCCAAGATACAGCCGCCCCCACCAAGAGTAAAGACATACCCACTGGTGGACTTCGAGTCTCTAGTATCCGATATCCAATTTGCATCACAGTATCCTTCAAGTACTGCTGGATATCTAGTATAATGAAGCCTAATGTTACGAGTAAATCGGAGATATCTTAGAACCCTTATAATTGCTTTCCAGTGTTCTACTCCCGGATTACTCGTATATCTACTTAATTTACTTACTGCATAAGCTATATCTGGGTGAGTACAGTTCATCAAGTACGTTAAGCTTCCAATAATTTGGGCATACTCTAATTGAGAAATACTTTCCAGTACATTCTTAGAAAGATACAAATTAACATCTACAAGAGTTCTAGCCAGATGATCATCATCTTTGCTGAATTTGTCAAGTATTTTCTCAATGTAATGAGATTGTGACAAAGCATATCCTTCTGATGTTTTGGTAATTTTCATACCAAGAATTACATCAGCAATACCATGTCCTTCATGTCAAAATGTTTATTCAACATTTTCTTAGTAGTTTTAATCATATCATTATTACTACCAATGATGAGCATATCATCTACATAAAGACATACAATGACATAACCTTTGTCTGTGTTTTTAATATAAACACATTTGTCACACTCATTAATTTTAAATCCATTTGACATCATTTCCTTGTCAAATTTCTCATGCCATTGCTTTGGGGCTTGTTTTAAACCATATAATGATTTAACCAATTTACACACTTTCTTTTCTTTCCCTGGAACAAAGAACCCTTTTGGTTGTTCCATGTAAATTTCTTCATTTAACTCACCATTTAAGAAAGCGGTTTTAACATCCATTTGATGAATTTCTAGATTGTATAGAGTGCAATGGCAATTAGCATTCTAATGGATGTTATTCTAGTAACCGGTGAGTATGTGTCAAAGTAATCTAGACCTTCTTTTGTCTAAAACCTTTGACTACAAGTCTTGCCTTGTATTTGTCTATTGATCCATCCGCTTTCAATTTTCTTTTGAAAATCCACTTGTACCCAAGAGATTTACAACCTGGTGGCAAATCCACCAATTCCCAAGTGTGATTTTACAAGATGGATTCAACTTCACTGTTGACAGCTTCTTTCCATAAAGGAGCTTCAGGACTGGACATAGCCTCTTTAAAAGTTAAAGGCTCATTTTCTAACAAAAATGTTAGAAAATCTGGACCAAAAGATTTTGAGGTTCTAGCACGTTTACTACACCTAAGTTCCTTTTCCTCATTTTGATCTAACTCTTGTTTTTGATCATGTTCTTGATCCTGACTAGTAATGGCATCATGAGATCTTTATTGTTACTAGTCTCTTGTCCAGTCTTCTTTGGAAATACATGTTCAAAGAATGATGCATTCCTTGACTCAATAATAGTATTTACATGCATTTCGGTATGTTCTGATTTATGAATCAAAAACCGATATGCACTACTATTCTTAGCATAACCAATGAAAATGCAATCAATGGTCTTAGGACCTATCTTAGTCTTTTTAGGACTAGGAATAGCCACTTTAGCCAAACACTCCCACACTTTTAAGTATTTGTAGGATGGTACTCTTCCATGCCACAATTCATAAGGTGTTTGATTTATTTTCTTTCGGGGTACTTTATTTAAAATATAATTAGCAGAAAGTATTGCTTCCCCCCCACAAGTTCTGAGGTAATCCAGAACTTATCAACGTGGCATTCATCATTTCTTTTAAAGTCCTATTTTTCCTTTCAGCAATTCCATTTTGCTGAGGTGAGTAAGGAGCGGTGGTTTGATGAATTATTCCATGTTCTTTACAAAATTCACCAAAAGGTGATTCATATTCACCACCTCTATCACTTCTAAGTCTCTTGATTTTCTTACCAAGTTGATTTTCAACTTCATTCTTATATTGAATGAAAGTTTTCAAAGCTTCATCCTTGGTTCGAATTAAATAAATATAACTATATCTAGTATAGTCATCTATAAAAGTGATTACATACTTTTTCCTACCTTTGGTTTGAATTCATTTAAAATCACAAATGTCACTATGAATTAATTCAAGTGGTTCCGTACTTCTTTCAATTGAATGAAAAGGAGTTTTAGATAAATTTGCCTCAACGCAAATTTCACATTTATGATTTGAATCAATGTTAAATTTAGGTAAACATTCCATATTAATTAATCTACGCAAAGATCCATAATTAACATGTCCTAGTCTACCATGCCATAAATTTGAAGACTCAAGCAAGTAAGAAGAAGATGTATTATTATTAATAACTGAGGGTACAATGGTCATTACGTTTAACTTGAAAAGGCCATCAGACATGTAACCTTTTCTTACATACATCCCATTCTTAGTAAGTACAAATTTATCACTCTCAAATACTAGCCTAAACCCATTCTTACTCAACAAAGATCCGGAAACAAGATTCTTGCGAATGTCCGGTACATGCAGTACATTGTTGAGAGTGAGTTCCTTTCCTGATGTCATCTTGAGAACAATCTTTCCTTGTCCTTCAACTTTGGAAGTTGAGGAGTTGCCCATAAAAAGTTGTTCACCATTGTCCACTGTAGAATAAGATGTGAACATCTTTTTGTCGGCACAAATATGACGAGTAGCACCAGTGTCCACCCACCATTCTTTAGGATTTCCGACAAGATTTTCCTCGGAAACAACAGCAAAAAGATTGATGTCATCTACACCATTGAAAATTTTGTCCACTTCGGTCATATGGGCTTGAGCAGGCTTCTTGCTTGTTCTTCTTTTGCTTTTGCCTTTGGTACGACAATCTTTGGCCCGATGTCCTCTTTGTCACAGATGTAACATTTGCCATTAAACTTGTACTTTTTATTTTCCCCCCTTTAGAGCCTTGTGATGAACTTTCTCCAGAAGACTTTCGTTTCTTGGTTTTTGAAGCATGTTCCACCACATTTGCCTTAGACTCCATAGGAAGCTTACCAGCCCGCTTTTTCAGAATTGCGGTTGTCCTCCTCAATCCTCAAACGCACAATTAACTCATCCATAGAAATTTCTTTGCGCTTGTGTTTGAGGTAGTTCTTGAATTCCTTCTAGCCTTTTGATAATTTTTCAATTAAGGCTGCAACTTCAAAGGATTCACTGAGAGACATACCTTCTGCGTGAATGTCATGCAGAATGAGTTGGAAATCTTGAGCTTGGCTGATCACAGTTTTTGAATCAACCATTACAAAATCCAGGAATCTGCCAGCCACAAATTTCTTTGAGCCGGCATCTTCCGTTTTGTACTTTTTCTCCAACGATTCCCAAAGTTCCTTTGCTATCTTGATTGGACTGTAGACGTTGTATAATGTGTTGTCAAGTCCGTTCAAGACATAATTCCGGCAAAGGAAATCGGCATGTTTCCAAGCATCAACCGCAGCAACCACTTGCCGGTCGGTTTCATCCTCTTTCAAGATAGGAGCATCTTCACGGAGGAAACGAGCCAGGTTCAGAGTTGTAAGATAGAACAACATTTTCTGTTGCCATCTTTTAAAGTCAGTTCCTGAGAACTTCTCTGGCTTTTCACCGTGATTTACTGGTACTGTCATCACAGGAGAGGGGGTTGGTGCAATCGCAGCCACCATAGTAGTACTTGTTTGGGCATTAGTTTCACTAGCCATCAATTCTAATATATAAAACAAAATTATAATTAGAATTTACACTACACAGAAAATTAAACCAAAATCACATAATTAAATTCTGTAAAAATAAAAGAAACAAGAATGTACCTTTTATTTTCCAATTAATTTGAAAATAAAATAAAATTTTATTTAAACAAATTAATTCCACACAGAAAATAAAAGAAATAAAAACTATAACTTTTATTTTTCAATTAATTTGGAAATAAAATAAAATTTTATTTAACCAAAATAATTCCACACAGAAAATTAAATTCTGTAAAGTAACAGAAATAAGAATATAACTTTTATTTTTCAATTAATTTGAAAATAAAATAAAATTTTATTTAACCAAATTAATTCCACACAAGAGATTAAATTCTGTAAAATAAAAGAAATAAAAATATAACTTTTATTTTTCAATTAATTTGGAAATAAAATAAAATTTTATTTAACCAAATTAATTTCACACAGAAACTTAAATCTCCTGTAACACTCCAATAATTAAAATACTGTAACAGAATTTTAATTAATGAAAACTCAAAAAATAATCTCCAAAAACCAAAATTAATTTTCTGACAAAATTCCACAAAAATATATTCTGAATTGTTAATGACACCAGTATCGTACGACTAGTTGTTGTCAAAGAAAAAAGATAGTATATTACTACTATCTGTCAAATAGCATATAATCACTATTTGTTTTTCCAACCAGAATATTATTTTGTAAATCCACAGAAAATAATTTTCTTCCGAAATTATTTACGAAGAATGAAAAAGGGAAACAAACAAAAAATTCTGTAAACAGAATAATTAAAGAATCTGTCCTAAGATTGTTGGAACAATCTTCTGTGTAAATAAAATAACTTGAAATAAATTCAAACAAAATAAATAAATAACATACCGGATTTATTTATCGAACCGAATTAAAATTAAGACTAAGTCGAGTGTGTGACACTCTGTCCTTAAGATAGATTCGCCCCGCTATGGTACTTACGGTTGAGTGGCGTCTATCTCCCAGGATACGATGATCTTCACAAATTGTAGTAGTACTCCAAACAATTTGTTCGGCGAACCAAACTTGTGT